>JAOTOM010002153.1:0-92454 GCA_034440615.1 Ashinkailepas kermadecensis
TCCATACATGTTTATGCTGAACACTGAGGACAATGTGTGTCCATGCATGTTTATCGTGATTTCGAGGACAATGTGTGTCCACATACATATGCTTATGGTGAATACCGAGGACAATGTGTGTCCATACATTGAACACCACCGTGTACACCGAGGACCGTGGCTCGATAAGCCACCAACGGCAATATCTCCTTTTAAATGTGAAAACAGCATGTGCTGTTGATCCTAATAAGTGTATCTGTGCGGTCTTATGTGTCTGTGATAATTCCTATTTCGAGTTCATCATGGATTCGTAGCCTTATGTTCAAAATCGTGAAGGGGATGGAGAGGGGAAATGAAAGCGAGGAAATTTACCCACTGAAAAGCTGTTGGATTCTTTGTTGCAGTTGAGCGAAAATTGTGGGGTATTGATACTAATTGGAGAAGGCTTAGATATATTACTCGTTTAGAGCTATCTATAGTTTAGATCACAAGTGTACTTGTATCCGGAAAAGCGCCCGGAAAAGCATCGGGAGGATTAATTCCCATGTACGCAAGTTACACTCTTCTCAGTCTCAATGTCCACGCTCCCTCATGTGACTTTCAGAGAGGCGTTCATTAACTGAGGCGTTGTCAGGATATTCATCCTGGGTATGCCACCAGCTAAAACGGCCATCTGTCCGTGGAAAATGAAACATGAAAAGCATGTCCCAAATTACTTTTTGATATGTGCAGAATGTGTGCTTTGCTCGATAAGGATTTGACTTCGACTGTAGCACACGCCCAATTTTAGTGGATAGTCGCACAGTTGTTGATATTTGAGTAGGATGATACAGGCATGTAATAACGCCTGGCGTGGGATGTGCTGGTCCTCGCCCCGCGGCCATTGCTGGCGTCAGCTCTGTCGACCTATTGCCGCCCGTCGGTCGTCTGTTGTGAGCTGTGTTCAGTGACCCTCTCCCTATTTTTCTGTCCACTTCAATAACATGTAGACAAGACTTAGCTGTTCCGATTGTGTTGTGAAGTAACGGTCTCAAGATTTGCGAAGCTAAGTGTGGATAAATCTATGTTAATACATTTCGAATTAAAATATTCCCCAAACACAGAAATATCGGGAATGGACCAGCTACTTCTGGTTCCACTTGAATTGGCTATAAATAAACTATTCAGAAATAATTTTTCGTTACATCCTGATGGCTACTGAGCGAATTTCGACACACTCGACCAGGGGCGACCCCACCGGGGAGGGAGGCAGCGAGGACAGTCGCCCCATGCCCTGTGGAAGACGGCGTTTTCCCCTGACATTTGAGGAGGTACCATCCCGGGAGCGAACATAAAAGTTGAAGTGCTCTCTAGAAGAAAGGCGTCACACTGAGGATCGTTACCACTCCCAGACACCTAATATTATATGCAAATCAGAGCTCTTTCCGCAGGAAGTCCCACAAAGCTCCAGAGATAGGACAGGACAGGACAGAAGAGATGAGAAACGGTGTCCCTGGGAGAGAGCAGGAGTCCGCCAGGACGCACGAGGTGACCCTTCAGGTGGGTAGAGGTCCGAAACACGGAGGAGTCCCAAAGATCGAGAGAGGAGGCATTTCATTTGGAAACGGAGGTCCCAAGAGAAAAATCCAACGGACCAAAGAGGGTCCTGAAGACGGGCTCCGAGGCCCCTGAACAGAAGAGAATGCCCTGAAAACTGGCAAGGAGGCCCCAAATAAATTAGAGAAAGCCCTTTAGACGGAAAAGTAGCCAGTGCGATAGGACATGGAGTTCCGGGATCTTGGGACCCCCAAGACGTGTATGTGTAGCAACGACATAGCCATGATTTTCTTAAACAGGATCGACCAAAATTTCTGTACTGTCAGGAAACGTAAACGGGACGGACCAAAATTGTACTATCAGGAAACGTAGACATATTTATGCGCGCTAAGGTGCCGAAATTCTTGATTTTGCGCGGTGAAAATCTAAAAATGTCTTGCTTAATCTAGTGTATTTGTATTTACTTAGTGATCTAGGGGCCTTGCCTCCGTCCCCTTGGTTGGCGACCCCTTGACGGGTAGAGCTTCGTCCATGGAGCCAAATCTGAGGCGTCCCTGAGGCGTGGCGGGAGGCCTCTAATTTAGAGGAGACTCCTGGTTTCGTGAGAAGAAGCCCACAATAGTGCAACTGGCTCCCAGGACGTAAGGGGAGGCCCGAAGATCAGGAGACCATGGAATATGAGAGACGGGCCCGTAACGCGCAAGGAGACATCTAAAAACGAGCAATGAATCTCCAGAAATTCGAGACGAGGCCCTCGAAGACGTGAGAGATGTCCCTAATTTGCAAGAGGAAACCACTGGAAGATGAGACTCGATCGCGTTGCGCAAGATAATTCCCTGAGACGGTTGGTAAGGCACCCAGCCTTCGAAGAGTTAGTTGAGTTAGTTAGTTAGTTGAGTTAGTTAGTCAGTTAGTTAGTTAGTTAGTTAGTTAGTTAGGTTAGTTAGTTAGTTAGTTAGTTAGTTAGTTAGTTAGTTAGTTAGTTATTTGGGGTTAAAGCGCGTATCGACTGCATAAATGGTCATATAGCCAGCTTGAAGAGCAGGTCCTCGAAAACTGGCAAGGATCCTCCCACCACCTAAAACAATCGGATCAGATTCGTAAAAGACGGGCGACAGAGATGATAGAAGAGGCCGCGAGATTACGGGAAGTAGGGCCCCGATGAAACGAATGCCACCAGACGAGTTATGGAGCCACCCAGCTTGACTAGGAGGCTCCTGAGGTATGAAAAAATGCCCCTAATTTGGAAGGAGAGGCCCCGAGATAGGTAAGTGAGGCCATATAATTGAAGAGAGATCCTAATATGTTGCATGGAAGTCCCCGACAGGACTTGATAAAATGCCACTGAGATACCACTGAAAGGGGAAGCCCTTAAATTGAGAGAGAATTCCTCAAGGGGAGAAGAGGAGCTCCCAAGCGTGGTAGAGCTTCACTTTGGAAAAGGAGGCGGAAGAATGGAAAGAAGGCCGCCCCCGGATGAAAGGATGCCCCACTCCGAGATAAGGGGGCAATAAGATAGGAGCGATGGCTGGTCGAGCCGCGACAAGTAGCCCATAAAAACGGATCAGAAAGCTCCTCCCAGGAAATAAAAAGTCCTGAGGCAGGACAAGGCTGCAAACTTTAGAAACTGACGCTTCTAGGAAAGAAAAGTAATTCATCAGTACTCCATCAAGATTGGAAAAGAGGCCCCAAGGATAGAGGAAGTGGCTCTCGAAGAGGAAGTGAGACCCAGGAGGAGCCTTAAAGACTGGCAAGCAAGCCCCCAAGATAGATAAGGCCCCAAGACAGGTAAGGAGGCCCTATGCACTGAGGAGGTTTATAAGACGAGAGAGGAAGCCAGTAGGATGATATGATGTCCCCCAAGGCACAAGGGGAAGTCCCAAGATGGGTAAGAAACATTTAGGTTAGAAGACGAAGCCCTGCGACGTGACAGAAGACCCTTAATTTGGAAGGGGAGGGACCACGCAATAGAGGAGACTCCCGGCATGAAGACAAGACACCTAAGACGGGAGAAGAGAACCATGGAATATGAAATCAACCCGAGGTTGCATGAGGAGACACTCACTTCGTAAGGAGTCCCCAAGACATGAAAAGAGCAGAGATCCGAGGACCGGTGGGGTGGGGGCAAGAGGGACAGCTGCCATCCAGCTCTGAATCTATCCGGCGTTCCCCATAAGCAGCATTTCGTCCTTTTCCCAAACCTCAGTTTTCCATGGGAAGCGCATGTTTTTTCCATATCCAAAGCGAAGCTTCCTTGCATTATTTCACGATAGATTAGTCCTGATTTCAGAAGTTCTCCTCAGCGAAAAACAAAGACCTTGAGCAATATCAATATATGCTAATAGAGGGAAACAGCAGAATTGTAAATGTTTCGCAAAATGGAAGCTACTTGAAGAAATCTTTTCTTATTGGCGTGGTATCCTATATGTGACGCACACAATATTCATCATCAAATGACGTAATTCAGGACTTCATGGAGCTGTATAACCTACGCAGTTGATGCGCCCCTAAACCCCGATAACAACAACAGGACTTCATGGGACTCCCGGTGACGTTGGGATTTGCCCAAGCTGCAACCTTTAGCAAGAACAAGGCCCGTGGCGTAGCTAAGGGAGTAATGGGGACATTCCCGTGGAGCTTGCGTAGGCCCCAGGATTTGTTGCACAGTACCGGCGTCATCGGTTGCAGCTGCCCTCTGGCGTTAGCCAGAGGGCAAACGTATCCTCCTCCAATCACATTCTGGCATTTAAAAAAGGGCCACATGATGCCCCAAGTAACCCATGTTAAAACATCCCATCAAATCCACTACAGGGCCCTCAAGCACGCAATATACTCCATCTGACCCATTTGAGACCCTTGGCTGCCGATAGGACGCCCATTTTGCTGATAGAAGGCCACACCAGACCAAATGGAAGCCCCATAATAGACACGAGATGCCCGTTTTCCATAGGGAGGCCAGAGTTGACTGGACACGAGACCCCCATTATGACCAAGAAGAGGCCCAACCTGACCAAGAATGGGCCGCATCAGAAACCACAGGAAGCCCCAGATGACCAACAGTAGGCACTGTCTGTCGCTACCAGACTAAAAGAAGGTCGCATCAGACCAAGACGAATGCTCCGCCAGATCAAGACAACGCCTAAAAAGGCCAGGGAATGCTCTACCAGTCCAATAGGCCTCCATCTGAAGCACAGTAGGTCCCCTGATGGTCAATAGAAGACCCTGCTCAACGACAGGAGGCCCAACCAGACACATAGGAACCCCATCAGGATATTTCGAGCACCCACCGTTCGTCTGATAGGCTGCACCAGGTACGATCTACAGGGAGGCCCCATCAGACGAAAAGGGAGGTCCATTAAAAGCACTGAAGGTCACAGATTGTCAAACAGGGGCTCCTGTTGATGGCTAAGTGGCCCAGATTAATGGATGATAATAATTTAATAGATAATGAAATAGAAACTTAATAGATAATAACAGACTTAATAAGAACCCCAGGGATCCAACTGGGTTGAGCCCGTACGGGAAAGATACTGCAAGCGCAGACAAAAGATTATCAGCGCCCCAACCATTACCACATTCTATATTCCAAAGAAACCATCCACCAACATCCTATGCACCTACCATTATTTATCTATCCTGTGCACTCAATCCCGCATAACACACGCGTGGATCGAGTACCCCATCAATAGTTTTCAGCTCCATCCATGGCTGCTTAGAGGTGCCTGTACCATGTACACCTAATAGCACAAATCTCATCCCATCCACCACTAGACTATAATTTAAAACAAGATTTTCCAACCTAACGCATTTCTCCACCATATTTTTTAGGTACGTACATTCAATGAGGGACCCCCCACAACATCAGCAAGTTAGCCTATTCCAATGATCAACCATCCTTGATTGAAAAACTTGAAAGTCTCCTATACTTGAATGAGTACATATCTAATGCCGTAAGCATTTCTCCATATTCTCTATATTCGCACTTCAACAAATTTTCAAGTCTTGCTGTCTAGCATGTGGATTCCATTGTCTGCGGCCCTCTGATCAAATTTGTCCCACCTTCAGGGAGAAGTCTTATGCCACCGTATGAGCTCATACCTTGTGTATATTGGCAAGTATTTATAAGGGCAAATTATAAAAGCGGATGTTGTGTGGAATGGATATCTTTTCTCACAAATGTCTCTCACATTTATCCGTTTATTTTGATTCGCTACAAACACAGAATCTCTTGCAGCGAAGGAGGTTAGTTGCAGTCGAGGGTTCTGCCATAGGGAGGGGAAGAAGTTGGACACCGGTTCAACCCACCTTTCGGAGTGAGTGAAACACAATGTATATCGTCCCACACACCTTTGCGGAGGTGGCCTATGAGCCTTCGAAATATGGGGCCCATCATCGCTACGTGCCCCGGCGTGAAAGGGCCGTGTCTCCACATATTTCTGATTGCCGCCAAAACTGAAAATCTGGGGGCAGTCCAATGCGCTTCCTGACTCAGCCATCGCTGGGGAGAGGGGGGGGAAGTTTCTCTGCCGTGAGGGGAGTGGGAGGGTGTCGCAAAGTTGTGGTGGAACAAGTGATTGCGAGGCACAGTATCCGTCTGAAAAGTAATTGCATTCAAGTCGCTTTTGGGCGAAAATTGTCCAGGTGCTATCCCCAATTGCGGAATTCGGGACTCCGCATCCCCTTTGGCTGCCGTAACACTTATACCACTGGACAGGAAAAGAGATAGGGCCTACAATGCCGTGAATACTATCGCCGCGACCATAACTGTAATTTTTTTTACCAGAAAATTAGCCGGAACAAATACCGAAGTACTAGTCTACATCCCCTCTTATCAGCACAGTCCATGCTCGCTTCTGTCATTTTCCTGGAGAGAACTGCATTCATAATGGCGTAGCCAGGTTTTAGCTCTGGGAATTCCGAGCCGCAAGGGCTATGGGTCCAGTGAAAGTTGAATGTCAAGCACCTGTCTCAAAACATAGAAGTGGCTTTGGTCAGGAGCATAGAAAACGCACTTTGCTCGATAAGGATTTAATTCGAATCCGTAACGAACTTGCCGTTTTATAATTTAGTCGTGCGATTTATCACCATTGTTAGCTTTTATCATAGACGTCGCCACCGCTGGTGTATTTTGGATCCGGGCTGCACCTGCTGTTATTTGGTGTGGTCTGATCAGCTTCGGGAAAATGCGGTATTTGATAACAGCGGTGGAAACCTTTCGACAACTCTTGGGTGGGTCCAGTTCACTGGAGGATACAGCTGACCAATTGACAGGGGCTAAACCGCCCCATTTTCACTATAACCTACACCCAAAATCTATGGATAGAGAAGTTGAAGAAAAAATGATTGGTGGGGCCCAATGCATGGAGGCAATGTGTGTTGCCAATTTGGTTGATAGGGCCCTCCTCACAAGGTCCCATGTTGAGAGAACAAAGTGTTGGTGGGACGGAGGTAAAGGTGGTCGGACTGAGACTACACAAAAATGTAGGAAACTCAACACATGCATATGGCCTCATTTCTCCTCTGATTTATAGCACTGCACATTTTTAACTTGGAAATGGAAGACATGAAAAACTACAGAAATAATTGAAAATGATGAATACTTCACGACAGTAGCAATAATTGAACATGAACAACTTTAGATCCCGTCCTTGTGCATCTAGGGTGTGCCCCTAACAATCAAGCAAAACAAATCATTCGGGATGCATTTCACTTCAATTAGCCTTGGCAACGCAAGAATGCATGTACAATTGCACGTCGATCCGACAAAATTTAGGGGCGGCGACAAAAGCAGTCTTTTTGCCATCGTAGCTTACGGGTTTAAACAAAGGTTCATGGTCCCGTAGCAGCTTTTTTTACAACAAGAGAGCTCAGCAAACGACATTAGCACATTATGTGCGTCGAAGTTTCGTCGGTTTTTGGTGAACCTGTGAATGTTGTATGACTTCAATTTTTAAGTTATCCGCTTGGCTTTAGACCCTCGTTCTAGGTAGTGACAACGTACACTACGCATGGTAAAAGTGTGCAATAACGGTCATGGATAAAGTCGGACAGCTTCGCTTCTTGTTGGGCACAATGGATATCGGCAGCCGGTTTAGCCCCGGGGAAACCTCACTCATGTGCCGACTTTGGGGGCATGCTTTGTGAACGTGCTCACGACATCGCGCCGGGGTGCAGTACAAGCGGATAACTTAGTAATCGTAACTCGTACAACATTTGTAGGCATACAAAAAAAAAGACGAAACTTGAGTGTACATAATGTGTTGAGGTCATTTTTCTAGCTATCTTATTT
Organism: Ashinkailepas kermadecensis; assembly: GCA_034440615.1. NCBI lineage: Eukaryota > Metazoa > Arthropoda > Thecostraca > Neolepadidae > Ashinkailepas > Ashinkailepas kermadecensis. Next base: position 7,805 of record JAOTOM010002153.1, read on the forward strand.
AGAACGTTGCAGTGGGCCACGATCCATAGATATACACCTCGTAAGTTGCGGTGACAAAAAGCGACATTTGTAACGACCTTTAAATTTTGTCGGATCAACCTGTAATTGTGTGCGAAAATGTGTTCCGCTAATGATGATCGAAACAAGATGTAACCCGAGCGATTTAATTTTCGGTTGTTTGCTTGTTTCGGTTGTTGTTGTTTTTGTCTTCTATTCTCGTTTGTTTTTTCCAGGCCTGCCAATAGGACACCTAATTGTGCACGTATACATTAGATTTTCCGTAGACACGCCGGTTTCTGCGCATTTCACGTGTTTTTTTTCTCGTATAATTTCAAATGGAATCAGAGGAATCTCCCGATGTTTTCATACGATTTATAGCAGATGTACCATTGCCACGCGAAGTCTTTAAAAAGCACAGCACCTGACTGCCTTCAGGAATTTCGCGTTTAAGCAAAGGAAGAAGCTCAGCTGACTGTTGTTTTTTTGTTCAAAGTCGCACGCGAAACGCACAGAAAATGTAAACTTCTGGTTTGAGCTGGATTTCTATGGATAATATTGCATTATCCATAGTTTGGTATGCTGATATAAGAACATACCACGCTTATCAATGTCTGTGAGTCTCAAGAATGTCAGCTTACGAAGCTCAACGTGTTTATGAGCACCATTATGATGTCTAGAATTAAGAGCAAGCAAATTTTGACGCCAATATGCCCACTGCACTGCACTTTTGATATGTACCGGTGCACCCATTCAACCTCCCCAGCTCAACAAGTTGTCAGTCTAAGGTGCCCCCCCCCGCTCCCCATCTATGGACTTTGAGAGTTGTTCCTATCAGAGGAAATGGTGCCCCTCCAAACGATTAAAAACGCCCCCTAACTACACATAGTTTGGTTTGGTTTGGGAATATTTCTCTATTTGGCCCGTCTTCAGTCAATGACCAACGATCGTGGCCCGAAATTTGTACAAGATATGCAGAGCAGATGTATATGAAGGTACTACAGTTTCGTATCTCTGTGTCTACTCATTCGGCAGCTATCCCGGAAAAACCCGAGGACGTGGGGCGGGGCTCTCGAGAGAGCCTCACCCAGGGGCGGAGAGAGTACTACATGAGCGTAATACCATAATTCCACTGCAAGTACAAGCAAAAGATAAACCGAATGGTTTTCTACGCTTCCTAGAAAAACTAATTCGTACCATCTACGAATTGTACGACCTCTTCCGTGCTTCACGCTGTTAAATATGCCACATTTTACCTAAAACGACTCGTAATTCGGAGATAATCGTGTCATTTTGGTATCAAATGAGCCTCTGGGAAAATTACATGACTTTAAATGGGCAAAGGGAACTTCACTAAATGCATGGGCGATATTACCCTTTGGCGGGCGTACCCCATACACCATTATGTCTTACAAAAACTGATATGGCCAAACTGGTACTAATCAACGCATCAACGGCTGGAATACCTCGTGTAGTGTTCTAGAAAAAACGAAAAGCTTACCTGTTCGGACCAAAACCGGCTTCTCCTATTTCTCCAAGTCATTACGTTCGCAGTAATTGAAAACATCCGGTAGAGTTCGCAAGCTGGAACCAACAAGTCTTCCTCTAACTGAACCCGTTTAATTTCAAAGGCCATTATACACGTGCTTTCCACGACACTCCTCATTATATTTGACAAGACCTTAGCCACTATTTTAGAAACTATATAGTAGGCAAATCGATCTATTCTTAATACACTTTCCATCACCCTGTTTGCTATCAATGTTACCACTCCACGACGATGCGCTATGAAAACACTCCTCTTCCTTTTGCTTCATTTATGTAATCTACGATCATGTTCCCCAGGCCCGACTAGAAGAAAAGGGGAAAATTACTTGGAAAATCCAGAAGCCGAAATAGCTTTGCTATTCATCTTACCCTTAAGCACATGTAGACAGTCTTCCCTTGTAGTACGACCATTGCAGGAATTCTTTCCATTTTTGTTTATTTGAGGAAATCTATAGAAGTCAGATTGTCCTCGATTCGCCGATAACTATTACCTGTAGACTCATGTAGACTCATATATTACTGGAGACAAAAGCAGTCAGTCCCATATTATTTTAGTCATTTAATATATTTATTTTATTTTCTCCTCTCCCTGACTTCTTTACTGCTTCTGATGCCACTCACTCCAATGGCACGCGTGATCACTTCTAGCTTCAAATCGAAACCGTAAACATTGTCCCGTATACGCTGTCGTTAGTATTATTCACTTTTAATCTCTGCACGCATACTGCAAATTCGGCTGGCGCCGGCTTCGGCTGGTGACGTGCTTGGCGAGCACGCGGACCCCAGCGGTGCCCTCCCTATCCCATTGTCCATTCACTGTCAATGTCCCTGCTTATGTCCTTCTAACCTTGCAGCAACAACTCCCCCACGCTACGAGCAGGTAGGCCAGCTTCCCCTGGGGACGAGTGGTCTAGGGGTAAGATGCTCGTCTCACAATCGAAAGGTCGTGGGTTCGAATCTCACCTGTCGCTACTCTTCGCCCGCGACCAATCGGCGTGAGAGATTGGCGACGCAACATGACTCAACGGTCGACGTGTCGTAAAACCAATAACCAACCACACTGCAAATGAAAAGTCATCATTGAGAAGGGTATTGTTAAGTCACCATAATCCAGGTCCCTTGGCATATGTATACAGTATAATTCCAAAATTGACTTGGCTGTGATTGCTACACTATGACTCGTGTGGAGATTTACTCTCACGACTATTGCATTTAGACGCTGAAGCATCTGATTACCGACCAAATTCGACTATCGAAAAGATGCATCACGTTTTAAGTGAACTGATATTCGTGGACGTTTGGCGTGAAAAACATCCTATAACAGCTAGGTATACCTGGCGGTGACGTAGCTCTTTTCAATTAATTCAACAATCAAGAATTGCGTACGTGTTCAGCCGTAGTTACTTGTTGCATCATGCAATACAGCATATTGAAAGCCAGGTATTTGTGTCCGCTTTCCTGCTTAGACGGTCATCTGTTCAATCTAATCTGAAGTTCAACTATTCAATTATTTTTAGGTTAGGCTGACAAAATGGCCAGCCAAAAATAAACGTAGTGTATTTTGATGGGAAAAGTTTAGATACGAGATTATACCGATCATCAGAGCATGCTAGCTGAAGTCATGCGTAGACTGACACGACTAATTACAAGATTCATGATCGGATGCCGGCACCACTGTGTAATCAACCTTCTCCGTGTATTTTTTTATCGGATGTGACCATTTATTCACTCCATATGACAGCAACCTAAATACATATTCGTTTTTCTTCTTCAAGCTGACATTATTGAAGCGCGTGGTATTAGGCCGACCTACTTGAGCGAATATTTTCTATCGTGCAATCGTCACTCCAGGCCAGGCCAAAGCCTATCGAGTCAGGTTGGACAATAACGTCAGCTGCTGGGGTGTCGTTGACCTACATATATGACGCGTGTGACGGTTGTGATGGATATCAGTTTTTAATCTGTGCGCGCACCAATTGAATCAGTTACACTACTGCATTTTTGTGACAATAGCCAGATAGCTTTTGCCAAAGCGCCTTCGAAAACCATCGATCAATCGACGAGTTTGCGTAAGACAATTTCACCGGTTGAAAATAATATAGGGCGCACGTGCTGCCACGCCAGCGAAGCTCCTGTGGGAAGGATTTGATTTGTGAATATCAATTCATCTGTGTTGCATAGAGTTGCATTTCACGAAAGCTATTCTTTCCACTGTCACCATAATTCTGCACTGTAATTGGTGAACTTAGCGCGCGAACACATACAAACTGATATCGATCACAATCGCCACAATACGTCACATATGTGGCTAAACGACACCCCAGCAGCTGATTGCTATTGCCCAGGGTTGGGCTAGGCTTAGTCTGACATGAAGCAAGCTTGCCACAGGTGTGGATAATATTTTGCTGAAACAATCTACATAACTACGTGCTGATTTAGTACACTTCTTCGCTAGCCAGGATCCGGCAAAGGCGGCGGATTAATTCCTCCTTGGGAGGGGGGGGTGATGGGGAAGCATCATTCAAAATCGTTCAAGACTTACCACACTTTTGGTTCGCTTAACTGTAACCCTCGCACGCTCAGGAGCATATCTTCGTCGTTAAAGTTGATGAAACTGGATGAACAGATGCAACTGCGCATCCCACTCCATCAAAGTTAAAGACAAATAATGTGGTGACCGTCAGGTGTTGCAATAGGGTTATGATGGAGTTCAGTATTTAATTCATGCAGTGCGAAACTCCCAAAGTCCGAAAGCCTCGAAACAATCAGTCTATCTATCTCGGCCTAAAACCCGAAGACCTCAGAAGCTGAAAAAGTTCATCCGAGGTACAGCTCGGCCCCGTATCCATTAATCCACCTTTAATCACTTTGGAAAGCAAACGTATGTATGCACATTAGCTCAGCTGATTAGTTTCAGCAAGCGAGAAAGTATTGTCAGTACTCTAGAATCTGGTTTGCTTCCACCATGAATGAAGGATGTCTCATCCCATCAATAGTCCCAAACTTTATCGTCTTCAAATTCGAGTGGGTCCTGCAACAAACTAGTATGATGATGATAATTTGTGTTCAGGAATCTGAACAAAGTCCTTCGTTGTCAGCGCGACGTATCCCCCGGGTATTAAACGGTGGAACATTAACTTAGAGGTAATACATTAACCATCCCCGTCATTCCGACAAGATCCTCACACCCCGTCACGGTGGAAGGGTGGGGGCTCATTATATTACCATCTAATCTCCAAACTAAGCGTCACACGAAACCGGAAGATGTGTCATCGGAAAGCGCTTTACGAGTATGACTAGAAACCACCCGCAGCATTTTATCATCTCAAAGTGTGACGTCAACAGTGGGTATTTGTAGTCACGAACAAAACTTGCTTGGAATCAGAAAAGGACGACGAAATGGACCGTGGTCCCCACATTTTCGCGCATTCTAAAATACAACTTTTTTATTTCCAAAATATTGAGTTTTCGACTTTATTTATTTTGTTTGTGTCTAATTGATGGAACACACCGAGAAACTTTGTTATAAGTAAGATAAGCCCCATAGAAATTGCTTAACTGAGCAAGAATCTTCGATATTTATCCCTAATAGCAAATATGCAAAACAAGTAAGTCATCAAAAACGCAAGATTCGAAAAATTCCTCTTGGGCACTTTGTTGCATCTCTAAAAGTAAGCAATCGCTGAAAGTTTCATTCAAACATCTTCACCCGTAAAAGCGTGACGACTGGTTGAACAGTTTGGAAGGTGACCTCACTTGAGCTTAATTAACTCGAGACCGTAAACGACCTGACCTTAAAAGTTTTTAACCTTAAAAACAGTCAGCCAGACACGGCACGGTGCGGACCCTGCCCTGCAGCCGACGGGTGCCGTCTGGTGGGATGGGGGGGGGGGGGCACAGTCAGCCAGACACGACACGGTGAGCACCCTGCCCCTGCAGCCGACGGGTGCCGTCTGGTGGGATGGGGGGGCACAGTCAGCCAGACACGGCACGGTGCGGACCCTGCCCCTGCAGCCGACGGGTGCCGTCTGGTGGGATGGGGGGGGGCACAGTCAGCCAGACACGGCACGGTGCGGACCCTGCCCTGCAGCCGACGGGTGCCGTCTGGTGGGATGGGGGGGGGGGCACAGTCAGCCAGACACGACACGGTGAGCACCCTGCCCCTGCAGCCGACGGGTGCCGTCTGGTGGGATGGGGGGGCACAGTCAGCCAGACACGGCACGGTGAGCACCCTGCCCCTGCCCCTGCAGCCGACGGGTGCCGTCTGGTGGGATGGAGGGGGGGCACAGTCAGCCAGACACGGCACGGTGCGGACCCTGCCCCTGCAGCCGACGGGTGCCGTCTGGTGGGATGGGGGGGGCACAGTCAGCCAGACACGGCACGGTGCGGACCCTGCCCTGCAGCCGACGGGTGCCGTCTGGTGGGATGGGGGGGCACAGTCAGCCAGACACGGCACGGTGCGGACCCTGCCCCTACAGCCGACGGGTGCCGTCTGGTGGGATGGGGGGGCACAGTCAGCCAGACACGGCACGGTGCGGACCCTGCCCTGCAGCCGACGGGTGCCGTCTGGTGGAATGGGGGGGGCACAGTCAGCCAGACACGGCACGGTGAGCACCCTGCCCCTACAGCCGACGGGTGCCGTCTGGTGGGATGGGGGGGGCACAGTCAGCCAGACACGGCACGGTGCGGACCCTGCCCTGCAGCCGACGGGTGCCGTCTGGTGGAATGGGGGGGGCACAGTCAGCCAGACACGGCACGGTGAGCACCCTGCCCCTACAGCCGACGGGTGCCGTCTGGTGGGATGGGGGGGGCACAGTCAGCCAGACACGGCACGGTGCGGACCCTGCCCTGCAGCCGACGGGTGCCGTCTGGTGGAATGGGGGGGGCACAGTCAGCCAGACACGGCACGGTGCGGACCCTGCCCTGCAGCCGACGGGTGCCGTCTGGTGGAATGGGGGGGGGCACAGTCAGCCAGACACGGCACGGTGCGGACCCTGCCCCTGCCCCTGCAGCCGACGGGTGCCGTCTGGTGGGATGGGGGGGGCACAGTCAGCCAGACACGGCACGGTGCGGACCCTGCCCTGCAGCCGACGGGTGCCGTCTGGTGGGATGGGGGGGCACAGTCAGCCAGACACGGCACGGTGCGGACCCTGCCCCTGCAGCCGACGGGTGCCGTCTGGTGGGATGGGGGGGGCACAGTCAGCCAGACACGACACGGTGAGCACCCTGCCCCTGCAGCCGACGGGTGCCGTCTGGTGGGATGGGGGGGGCACAGTCAGCCAGACACGACACGGTGAGCACCCTGCCCCTGCAGCCGACGGGTGCCGTCTGGTGGGATGGGGGGGGGCACAGTCAGCCAGACACGGCACGGTGCGGACCCTGCCCCTGCAGCCGACGGGTGCCGTCTGGTGGGATGGGGGGGCACAGTCAGCCAGACACGGCACGGTGCGGACCCTGCCCCTGCCCCTGCAGCCGACGGGTGCCGTCTGGTGGGATGGGGGGGCACAGTCAGCCAGACACGACACGGTGCGGACCCTGCCCTGCAGCCGACGGGTGCCGTCTGGTGGGATGGGGGGGCACAGTCAGCCAGACACGACACGGTGAGCACCCTGCCCCTGCAGCCGACGGGTGCCGTCTGGTGGGATGGGGGGGGCACAGTCAGCCAGACACGGCACGGTGCGGACCCTGCCCCTGCAGCCGACGGGTGCCGTCTGGTGGGATGGGGGGGGCACAGTCAGCCAGACACGGCACGGTGAGCACCCTGCCCCTGCAGCCGACGGGTGCCGTCTGGTGGGATGGGGGGGGCACAGTCAGCCAGACACGGCACGGTGAGCACCCTGCCCCTGCAGCCGACGGGTGCCGTCTGGTGGGATGGGGGGGGGCACAGTCAGCCAGACACGGCACGGTGCGGACCCTGCCCTGCAGCCGACGGGTGCCGTCTGGTGGGATGGGGGGGGGCACAGTCAGCCAGACACGGCACGGTGCGGACCCTGCCCTGCAGCCGACGGGTGCCGTCTGGTGGGATGGGGGAGGGCACAGTCAGCCAGACACGGCACGGTGCGGACCCTGCCCCTGCAGCCGACGGGTGCCGTCTGGGGGGATGGGGGGGGGCACAGTCAGCCAGACACGGCACGGTGCGGACCCTGCCCCTGCAGCCGACGGGTGCCGTCTGGTGGGATGGGGGGGGCACAGTCAGCCAGACACGGCACGGTGAGCACCCTGCCCCTGCCCCTGCAGCCGACGGGTGCCGTCTGGTGGGATGGGGGGGGGGGCACAGTCAGCCAGACACGACACGGTGCGGACCCTGCCCCTGCAGCCGACGGGTGCCGTCTGGTGGGATGGGGGGGGCACAGTCAGCCAGACACGGCACGGTGAGCACCCTGCCCCTACAGCCGACGGGTGCCGTCTGGTGGGATGGGGGGGGCACAGTCAGCCAGACACGGCACGGTGCGGACCCTGCCCTGCAGCCGACGGGTGCCGTCTGGTGGGATGGGGGGGGGCACAGTCAGCCAGACACGGCACGGTGAGCACCCTGCCCCTGCAGCCGACGGGTGCCGTCTGGTGGGATGGGGGGGGCACAGTCAGCCAGACACGACACGGTGAGCACCCTGCCCCTGCAGCCGACGGGTGCCGTCTGGTGGGATGGGGGGGGAACAGTCAGCCAGACACGGCACGGTGAGCACCCTGCCCCTGCAGCCGACGGGTGCCGTCTGGTGGGATGGGGGGGGGCACAGTCAGCCAGACACGGCACGGTGCGGACCCTGCCCCTGCAGCCGACGGGTGCCGTCTGGTGGGATGGGGGGGGCACAGTCAGCCAGACACGGCACGGTGAGCACCCTGCCCCTGCAGCCGACGGGTGCCGTCTGGTGGGATGGGGGGGGCACAGTCAGCCAGACACGGCACGGTGCGGACCCTGCCCTGCAGCCGACGGGTGCCGTCTGGTGGGATGGGGGGGGCACAGTCAGCCAGACACGGCACGGTGAGCACCCTGCCCCTGCAGCCGACGGGTGCCGTCTGGTGGGATGGGGGGGCACAGTCAGCCAGACACGGCACGGTGCGGACCCTGCCCCTGCAGCCGACGGGTGCCGTCTGGTGGGATGGGGGGGCACAGTCAGCCAGACACGGCACGGTGAGCACCCTGCCCCTGCAGCCGACGGGTGCCGTCTGGTGGGATGGGGGGGGGCACAGTCAGCCAGACACGGCACGGTGAGCACCCTGCCCCTGCAGCCGACGGGTGCCGTCTGGTGGGATGGGGGGGCACAGTCAGCCAGACACGGCACGGTGCGGACCCTGCCCTGCAGCCGACGGGTGCCGTCTGGTGGGATGGGGGGGGCACAGTCAGCCAGACACGGCACGGTGAGCACCCTGCCCCTGCAGCCGACGGGTGCCGTCTGGTGGGATGGGGGGGGGGCACAGTCAGCCAGACACGGCACGGTGAGCACCCTGCCCCTGCAGCCGACGGGTGCCGTCTGGTGGGATGGGGGGGGCACAGTCAGCCAGACACGGCACGGTGCGGACCCTGCCCCTGCAGCCGACGGGTGCCGTCTGGTGGGATGGGGGGGGCACAGTCAGCCAGACACGGCACGGTGAGCACCCTGCCCCTGCAGCCGACGGGTGCCGTCTGGTGCCGAGAGCATGGCGCTGCCGCTCGGCGGCCGCGGATTGGCCCGGTCATCTGACCAGCTGATCGGCTTCCCGTTAGTGTGGTGAAGGTCATCACACTCCTGTGTCTGATATGTGACGTCGCCACGGCTGCGATACAGCTATTCTTCTCGGCTGTTTTGCCCCAAAAATGAGCCCATTACGGCGCCGCCGCAGGACCGTTTAGAGCAACTTTTCGTGAGCCGCCCGACAATCTTGGACAGTCGTCACGGCGCCCGTCCATGAGAAACAAACGATTACGTCGCGACGGTACTCCGACAAAAATGGCACACCGGCCAGCGTCGTCTTCTGGCCGGCGGCGACCCCTCCCCCCGGTCGCGGTATATAAGCTGACGGTGGCGCTCACAAGTCATCAGTCTCACCTGGTCTTCCGTAGCCGTCGCACCTCCTCGTTGAACGAAGAATGAGGACGGCGTTGACCGTTGCCTGTGTGTTGGCGTGCACCGCCGCCTTCCCACAGTTCGAGGGCTCCGGCGACGTGCCCGACGATAGGTTCGCCGCCTCGGCTCGCTCGTCTTTCAACGACGTCGAGATCATGCGCTCCAACTTTGACATGACCGACGACGGCGATTTCCAGTACGGCTTCGAGGCGAGCGACGGCACGGTGGTGGACGCCAGCGGCGGGCAGAAGCAAATCGGCGACTCGTCGGGCGTCGCGATGCGCGGCTCCTACTCGTACGTGGCGCCGAACGGACAGACCATCTCCGTCTCGTGGGTGGCCGACGAGAACGGCTTCCAAGCGACGGGCGACAGTATCCCGGCCGTGCCCGAGTACGTGACGCGGCTGGTGGCGTCGCTGCCGAAGCTGGAGGCGCCGCAGGCGCGCTCCCTCCTACCGACGCCGCGCGTGTCACAGCCGGCGCCCGTCCTACCGCCGGCGCCTGCCCTGGTCGAGGTGCTCGATGCCGGCGCTGTGGCTGAGGAGCTGCTCCTCGCCGACGAAGTCGCCGAGCCGGTTGCGGCCGCCTCCGCTTCCCTCATCGGTTCGCAACCGAAGATTCGGGTGAGGGTCGTTCAGGATGACCCGGTCACGCAGGTCGTGCAGATCGTGAAGGTCGTGGAGGAGGCGACTGAGGCTGTAGACGACGCTCCAGCCGTACAAGTGGTGGCTGATGTTGTGGATGATTCCCCAGCTCCGGAGGATGTCGCGGTGGCGGTGCTTGACGGCCCAGCTTCAGAGGAGGTCGCGGTGGCGGTGCAGGACGCCCCAGCTCCGGAGGAGGTCGCGGTGGCAGTGCAGGACGCCCCAGCTCCGGAGGAGGTCGCGGCGGCGGTGCAGGACGCCCCAGCTCCGGAGGAGGTCGCGGCGGCGGTGCAGGACGCCCCAGTTCCAGAGGAGGTCACGGTGGCGGTGCAGGACGCCCCAGCTCTGGTGAGCGTGGTGCGTGTTGACTCGTTTGCTCTTGATGTTGACGATGGTGTTCCAGTTATATTGTTGGATGCCAGCCCTCTGTAGCTGCAAGCTGGATTGCCCTGACCACGGACTGTTCCTGACCGCGATCAACCGTTGATCATCATTGCAGTCATCGCATTTTACCCGTGACTTACTGCGATGTACCATGTGAATGTGTGCCAATGCAATACATCATCAAGTGCCATATTTGAGGTGTTGTTTGGCGTCGAAATATCAACGCATTGAGCAGCGATTCGCTCAGCTTGCTTGGAGTCCAAGCCTGATAGGTATGGCAGAGAGAAGTAGAAGGGAGCAGCAGGCGGGGAGAGCCCATCTCATGGACGGCCTGAGCTCCCTCCGGTCCATCAACCCGCTGTTCGCGGTGATAGGGTCGCCGGCCTTGGGGAGGAGCCCTGTCAGAAGTTTGGCGGCCCTTCGCCCGGGCCCCTTCCATGAGTGTGCCGCGCCCGCTTTGCCTCGCGGTCCCGCCTTTCAGCTTCTCGGTATTGTAGGCTGATGTCGGAGATCTGAATGGTTCGGTGGTTGTTACAGGACGGCGATGCGAGTGCGGAAGTGGAAGTTGTGGGCGAGGGTGAGACGTGGCTTACGGGAGGGGGAGAGTGTTCTGGGAAGGAAGAGGTGGAAATAATTGATTTTGAGATGATGCTGGAGTGTGCGGAAGGCGAGGGGAGGTTGGGGGGGGGGGGGCGGCGACTGGGAAGTGATTGGCGGGAATTTCAAAATGGGTGACGAGGTAGATGGGGAAGGCTTGGATTGGATGGTAAGGACCGAAGAGGTCTCTTAGACCGTTGGGTCAGTGTCGACTTCCCACCCTCGAGGATTGATTGGAAGGGGACCTCCGATGCACGAGCGGTGCATCTACTCGTGGAAGATGGGGCCTCGGTTTCCTCTGCGTCGTGGTGGGTTGACTGCCCTTGCTTCTCCGACGACGTGACAGTCACCTAAAAGGATCGTGGCAGTGTTGTTAATTCCGCAATCAGTTCAGAGGCCGTGTGTTGCTGTATATTTGGTGAGAGTGTCAGAACATGACCAGCCACCTTGGCTGGTCAGTTCAGAGGCCGTGTGTTGCTGTATATTTGGTGAGAGTGTCAGAACATGACCAGCCACCTTGGCTGGTCAGTTCAGAGGCCGTGTGTTGCTGTATATTTGGTGAGAGTGTCAGAACATGACCAGCCACCTTGGCTTATTCAGAGGCCGTGTGTTTCTTTATTTTTGGGGAAAAAAAAAAAAAATGACCAGCCACCTTGGCTGGTCAGTTCAGAGGCCGTGTGTTGCTGTATATTTGGTGAGAGTGTCAGAACATGACCAGCCACCTTGGCTGAATATGTAACTTTGGGATGGACGCTCTCATATATATTCCTGGCCTCTCGAAACGAAATATTGCTGGTATGCTTGAGCGATATAATTTCTTACTCTTCCTGTATTCTGGACATACACATCGAACGTGCTGTGTGCACACTGGCACTCATCACAATTGACACGCCAGGATGCCTCAGCATTGCAATATTCCGTGGCGTGCTCCGATGAACCGCATCTTCCACATGCGGTACGGTTGCGGCAGAACTGTGTTGTGTGGCCGAATTTCTGCCAGCGGAAACATCGTGTGGGATTTGCAATGAACTACCTTGGCTTGACAGTTATATAACCTTTTTTTTTTTAAAAAAATAATTTTTTAAGGTCCACCACCCAAGATCAGGTGACCAGGAGCGCCCCCTCCTCCTACCCAACGACTGCAAGCACCTTACGTTAACACCATAAAATAAACAGTAAAGTAGCGGCACTCCCAGCTAAGAGATGGAAAACAAATATGTAAACATACAAAGCACCCGGTATTAGAACAGTAAAACTAATAATAAAGAATGCTGTAAGTAGTCATACCCAAAGGTGGCATATGACTGGCCCTAGATCCATCCCAACAAGAAGTTAAGGTCTAAACTATAATGTTAGTAGCTTGTTTGTGGACAGATGGTAGTGAGCACTCCTAATTTTAAATTCATTTTTTACTTTGGCTCCTCCCACAACTCCATCCAGCTAAGCATAATCTTATTGCTGGGTGGAGTGTGGGAGGAACTATGGTTCGGTGTCTTCAACTTTTATATATAATAAGCAGACACACACACACACACAAACACACACACATACACAGACACACACACACACAGACACACACACTAACATGCCAGCACCCCTGTACACACATACACACAAGGACATGCATACACACAAACACATACATACGCATGTGTACTCCCCTGGTATTCAACAGATGTAGTGGATATGCTCAAGTCAGTTAATATCTGCTCAAGAAGTATGTCATAATGTGATTTTTTAGAACAATCTTAGCATTTGGTATATCTTTATGCAGAAAATGTTTTGCTATGATAGTATTCCAAAGCTTGGGTCCAAAACATTCAATGGTGAAGAGACGATAATTTTGGTTTGAATAGCTGTGTTGGAAGTGGTTGTGTAATCTTGTGAAATATGGGGTATTAAGCGATTCTGTGAAAAGGGGTCTAATAGAATGAGGTAATTGATTATAAATGAATTTTTGCATAATAAGCAACATTTGAAGTTTTGCTATGTCTTGGACTTTTAAAATTGTGTACTTCTTAAAGATATGATTTGCACTCTGAGGGGAAATACATCCTCAATAATACGCATCATTCTTTTCTGAAGTAAGGATAATTTGTGTGTCTGATTAGCATAGTTTGTACCCCAGAGAAAACAGCAATAGTTGATATATGGGAGAATTCATGCATTATACCATTTTAGGAGGTTATTTTTGCCTAGAAGTGATTTAATTTTAGATATCATTCCTATGTTGCGACTTATTATGTATTATGACGTATTATGGAAATGCAATCATTTTGATTGCATTTCCCTTCACACCATATTGTTCCATTTTTGCTCCTAATATTTCTTTGTCAACAGTATCAAACGCCTTTCTCAAATCAAGGTAAATTCCACCAACATATTCATTGTTTTCAAATCCCTTAGTGATCAGGCTCTGTATTAAGAGAAGAGGCATATATGTGGACCTTTCTTTTCTGAAACCAAATTGCTTATCAGAAAATAGGTTGTGTGGGGTGAAATGTTCCAAAAGTTGGTTGTAAATTATCTTTTCTAATATTTTTTTTTACATATATGGAAGAATACTAATTTGTCTATGGTTACTAGATGTTGCTGGGTCACCTTTTTTGTAGATGGGCTTTACAACCGCAATTTTGAATGGCTTGGTGAAGATTCCACTACTCAGGCATAAGTTGATGACATGGGTTAAGTGTGGTAATATGGACCGATATGATTGTTTAAATATCCTAGAATGTATTCCACAATTCCTGACCCAACATTTTTTAAAGAGGCAATCACTGTATCTAAATTTTTTTATGTTACTGCTAATAGCACCATTGATATATCTGGGTAGGTATGCATATATTCTAAAGCATTGGTGTTGCTTTGAGGAATTTGTTCTCTCAACGTTGGTGCAATTTTTTGTGGACTATTTATTGAATCCTTCAGCTATAGCTGCATCATTTTCTAGAGTGATGTCTGTATCTGTGTTCATTTTTCAGGGATATTACGTTTGGAAGGAGATTGCCTCAGTATCTGGTTAAGCATTTTCCATGTCTCTTTTGGATTATTTTGATGTTTGACAAATTTCACCTCATAATGAAGTATTTTTGCCTTTATAATTATTGTAATCAGTGTGTATTTATATTTTTATATACCTGTTATATACCTGTTATATTTTTTCTTGCTTTCAGCAGTTCGATATGTAAGTGTTTGATTAAATACAATTTGCTTTCGGTTGATTGAGCATAATATTGCAGGTGAAATCCATGGTTTTATGGAGGCTGTTTTTCTTGATAAGTCATGAGTATATGTAAAGGAGTATATGTAGATAATTCTTGAGTATATCAGTATATGTCTTGAGTATGTGAGTATATGTGTATCAATCCCACTTTTATATGCATTAATTAAACTGTTACATGCTTTTTCAGGATCATTTTGATCAAAAATGCCTTCAAGTTCATTTGTTAGATGATTTCTCAGACTGTCCATTTTATGAAAGTCAAAGGTAGTTCTTGTTCTTTTTGCAATTATTGGTTTTTGAACTGTTAATTCTGATGTTGTAAAAATAGAGAAGTTATCAGAGATATCAGATTTAATGATGCCAGTCTGTTTTATTTTTGATACTTCCTTACAGAAAATAGTGTCAATTAATGTGCATGTTGTATCACATACACGAGTCGCCTTTGATATTAGAGGAACAAATCCATGAGAGCACACAGACATGAAAAATGAGTCAGCAAAGTGGTCATTTGGAATTGAGAATAGGTCAATGTTTAGGTCTCCAATCATGTATGTAGGCATGTTCAGATGGTTTGTTGTCGCCAGCCACTCCTCAAATTCTGACAAGAATTGTGCATGATGACCAGGTGCATGATATATCTGGCATATCAAAATAGTTTGTTTATTACTCAATTATATTTGGAGAAAAGCAACTTCAGCTTCAGCAGCAACAAAATCAAATGGATCAAGCTGTTTTGCTTTTAGTGATTTCAAGCAATAGATTGCGGAGCCTCCCCAAATTTTGTGTTCCCTGATTTTGCAGAATAGTTCATAACCTTCATCATCTAAGTTAAATTTCTGTTCATTTTCTTTTGATAGCCAGGTTTCAGAAATACATATAAGGCTCCATTTGTGATTCAGCTAGTTCAGGAAGATATTGAGCTCATCAATTTACTATCAGTTTACAATTTACTATTATTTACTATGAACCTTGCATTCAAGTGGAGAATATCTATGTTTCTTCCCAAATCAGGACCCATTTCAACTAGTCTACTGATATTTTTAACGTCATAGAAATTACAATTTTCTCGAACGCGTTCAAAATGAGAATATGTAAGGGCAAGGTCATAAAGACATAAAAGACAAAAGATCAGTGCAACTATGAGCCACAAGGGCCCTTCTTGGTTGCACTCTGTACACTGAACCAGTTGTCCATCAAATGTGTTGATCAACTCTCCCTGGAATATAGAAAAAACAAGCCCCCTATTCTTATAATGATTGTCTATGCTGTTCTTAAAGATGTTCAGTGTGTTGCTACTGACAATGGTTTCTGGCAGCTGGTTCCAGTGTTCTACTACCCTGTTGGTGAAGAAGGACTGTCTTAACCTTGTCCTGCTGTGATTAACTTTAATTTTGAGTTGATGACCTCTAATTGCATCATTTCTGTTAAATTCAAACAGTTCCCTGAGATAACCCTGTTCCTGACCATGAACAAATTTAAAGACCTCGATGAGATCTCCTCTCAGCCTTCTATATCTAAGTGAAAACATATTCAATTTCTTCAATCTTTCCTCATATGCCAGGTTGCCCATACCATTCACCGTTTTTGTTGCCCTCTTTTGTACTCTCTCTAAAAGCCAACAATCTTTTTCATAACTAGGGGACCAAGCTTGGACACAATATTCCAGATGTGGCCTGACATATGCACAATAAAGCTTCCTGATGACTTCCTCGCTTTTGTATGATACATTCCTATTTATTGCCCCAAGCATTCTTAGTGCCTTCTTCCTGGCTTCTTTGGTCTGTTCTGATGCCCCCAATTCTGTGTTAAAAATAACACCTAAGTCCTTCTCCTGCTGAGTCACAGATAGTGCTTGGCCATCCATCAAGTATGGACCCTTGATATGCTGCCTACCTACATGCATGATTTTGCACTTATCAAAATTAAATTTCATTTGCCATTTATCGGACCACTTCACAAGCTCGTCTAAGTCTTTCTGCAGCAAGACCTGCTCATTGTGCCCTGTTATTGCCCTAAAGACCTTCAAATCATCTGCAAATGTCAAAATCTTACTGCTTAGGCCACTTCAATGTTATTTACAAACATAATGAACAATAGTGGTCCCAGTACTGACCCTTGGGGGACTCCACTAAGAACATTTTGCCATGATGATTTTGTACCATTTATCATCACTCTCTGCTGTCTATCTGAAAGCCACAACCCTATCCATTTTAGGATGTTACCCACAATACCATGGGCCCGAAGCTGCATCATTAACCGTTTATGAGGTACCTTGCCAAAGGCCTTGCTAAAGTCAAGATATGCTACATCAACCTGATTTCCCTTATCAAATTGTTCTGTAGCAAAATTAAAAAAGTCCAAGAGATTTGTGAGACACACGATCGCCCTTTTCTAAACCCATGTTGAGTATCTTGAATCACTCTGTTTCCTTCCAGAAAACTAACTATTTTATCCTTGATAATTGATTCAAGTACCTTGCAGACAAGTGATGTGAGGCTTACTGGCCTATAGTTTTCGACTTTCCCCTCTTTCTCCTTTCTTGAAAATAGGAACTACATTTGCCCTTTTCCAATCGGTTGGAATTTCATTTTGTGAAACTGATCTACAAAATATTATACTGAGTGGAATTGCCAATTCTTTTTCAGCTTCCCGCAATACCCTAGCATAGATTCCATCAGGTCCTGCTGCCTTGTTTGGCTTTATTTTCCTGACATAATTCAAAACAACATCACTGTCGATGAAATCAACATCATGTAACTGATCACCTGTTGCTGGGCTGTGGTTCACAGTTGGCAGATTTGTCACATCCTCCAATGTAAACACTGATTTAAACTGCTTGCTCAATTCCTCAACCATCTCACTATCCTCACTCAATATATTCCCATTTACTTCCAGTGGACCAATTGTGCTTGAAACTTTGCTTAGCTTGTAGAAACTAAAGAACTTTTTACTGTCCCCATTACACTTCCTAGCCAAATCCAATTCTTTTGCTCGCTTTGCTGCCCTGGTTTTTTGTTTCACAGCGTCTCTAGCTTTTTGATACAACCTTAGATTTACTATATTTGAAGCTTCCTTAAATACTCTAAATGCATCTTTCTTAGCCTTAATTGCTTTTGTCAAATCTGGTGTAAGCCATGCTGGCTTTCCTATTCTTCTTTTGCGCCTTTGCTTTTGGGGGACATGTCTAATCTGAATTTCCCTCAAGTAAGATTTGAACTTTTCCCACATTTCACAGGCATTTAAATCGGAGAATTCTTCTTCCCATTTTATGGCACTTAAAGCTGCTCTCATGCAGTCAAAGTCTGCCCTGTTAAAATTTGGAACCTTTGCCAAATTATCCTTGATTGTCCCTGCTACATGTGCCTTGAATCTCACTATGTTATGGTCACTTCTTCCCAGAGTTTCTCCTACAGTCAAGTCTTGAACTAAATCACTTAAATCCGAGAAGACAAGGTCCAAGAATGAGCCCTGCCTAGTTGGTTCTGTTACAAACTGGTGTAAGAACAGGTCCTCTTCAAGGCATTTCCTAAACAGTTTACATGCTGGGGAGCCAACACCAACATTTTCATATCCTTTTAGATTAAAGTCACCAAGAATAAGGCATTTCCTCTGAAAGTTTCTACTGATTTCCTCACAAATCACCTTATCAAGCTCCAGTTGCTGAGAATGTGGCAAGGTTCCTGATCGGTACAAAGCTCCTATTCTCAGTTTGTTGCTGTTGCCTTTTCCCACAGAAACATCAAGCCAAATGGACGCCACAGACACATTTTTTACACCATCTGCTACTTTTTGAGAACTGAATAAGCTATTCACATAGAGCATTACACCACCCCCTTTCACTGCTGGACCACTATTGCATGAAAACATATTGTATCCCTGGATCTCATAGTCCTGCAAGTTATCCCCAAAATACCCATCACTGACCCATGCCTCAGTATGCAAACAAAATCTGGTTCCTCATCAGCAACATAACACTTGATCTCGTCAAATTTGGATCGAATACTCTGAGCATTAAGCATCATACACTTAAGAAATGTTCCATAACCATCTTTGGTTTTTCATGCTGAGTAGCTCTATCATCTCTGGATGAGCTACCACCTGCCCCCTTGATCTACTGCCATCCCTATTTGCTGACTGTGAGGTTCTATTGCCTATGCTGTCACTATTGGCATATTCATGAGATGGTAATGCCACTTCCTCCCTCCCCACCCCGTTATCTAGTTTCCCTGAAGGACATGTTCATACACTTTACTTAACACTTGCACCCCCTTCTCGGAGAAGTGCAGGCCATCCCTTTGATATAGGTCCCATGAACCATAAAACCTGCACCACTTGTCAACAAAGGTCAAACCTAACTCATTGCAGAGCCTACCCACCCTGGCATTGGCTGCCAGTGCCCTAGAGCTCCACTCAGGGGAGACTTCAGCCCTGGGCAGAATAGCTGTCACAATAACTCTGCTTTTGCTCTGCTTCAGGGTGGCCAGAAGGGCCCTGTAGTCCTGCAGCAGCTCCTCACTCCTAGCAGGACCTACGTTGTTCACTCCTACCTGCACTATAACTGTACTAAACTGGTCCTCACTGGTGGCCTGTGCCACCACTGGGACCAGGTCTCTAACCTTGGCACCAGGCCTGGTGATGCACCTCCTGCCTCTCCTACCTTTACAGAAAACTCTATCTAAATGCCGCACCCGAGAGTCTCCTACCACCAGCACAGTCTCCTTGCTGCTATCACTGCTATCACTATCCTGCGGGCAGTCCTCCAGTGCCTGGAACCTATTGGATGTTATTACTCCTGCCTGTTGAGCTGCTTCATTAGGTTGCTTCCCACTCCTACCACCTACCACCTGCCACTCACTGCCCCCTTGCTTAGGCTCACTCCTCCAAATCCTCCACCCCCTGACTTTAAACCACTGCCCCTCCTGTGCGCTACAACTAGAAATCTTCTGTTCACCAGGAATACTTCTCTCTTCAGATCTCCCTGCCACCTCCACAGCAGGGGAAGCTACAGTTACCTGGTGGCCTGTGACCACCTGGGCATAGGATGCCCCTGCTACAGACTGCCCCTTACATGTTACCCTTTCTGGCCAGCCCTGTGAAGCAAGGGAAGCTTTGAGCTTGGAAAGCTCTGCCTTAAGGGCCCTAACCTCATCCTCTAGTGCCTGCATCCTGGTAGTAACCATCCTAAAGGCTGCAGCTTATTCCTAGATTGCGATTGAAAAGTAACTTGCTGCAGATTATGCAGAAAAGTAACTTGCTCATCTGAGATTATGTTCAAGAATGGGTTAAATGTTTTATTTTCCAAGGTTGGTAGGTATTAGAACTTAGTTGTAGGGTCTATGTAGCAAGGTAGTTGAATAATTGTATTACAACAATCTACCTGTTTTCACTCTCACCTGACTCGGACGGCTATATAACTAGACCGGGGGTGCCCAACAATTAGTGGAGAATATTAATATGATTGTTGAATTGATACCAGTAATTTACTTCACAAAACAATTCAATTTAATACAAACATCATGTTAGTGTAACGGAGGAAAGTAATGCAAAAGGTGTCTGTAAAAAAACTTGTCTTGAAGGAAACCATGCATACATCACGCAAAAACCCGCTCGGCAGCAAAGCATGGATATATTTATTTTGTGCACAATTGTTTTGTATTCAAAAACAATTGCACGTTGCACAAGCAAAGATATTCAACTTATTGCAATGAAAATTTAGTATATATCTTCTCTAAGGTAATAAGTATCATCGGTTACCTAGTACAATGATTAACCAACAGTTCTTTCCCTATTTCATTCATAAATGTCTAATGAGCGGCAGGTTTACTACACGGAGACTTATACAGCCTTGCACAGAACATAGTACTAACGAGTGTTTTTTTTCGGGGGGGGGGGGGGGGGGGATAGGTGCTGGGTGGTGGTACAAGTGCATTTGAACATCCTGACCCAAATATGTTTATTCAGATCTTTGCCTAAATAAAGGGCTAGGTAAATATGCCCAGGTAATGTAAATAACCTACACGAACATATTCGGGTAAGTCCATCGAGGTAAATGTTAAAATGATATTGTCGGTGGGCTGCAATTCCTTACCCTTCCTGACTGTCAGTCTTCGTGCTAGAATAACGCCATCGTCTGCCAAACCGTATGTAATTACATCGTCATTGACACCTCTCAAATCAAAATAGTTTATCACTCCCTTAGATTAGTTCTTGGTTTTGTGCGATTCGACCGTGATGGGTATTGTCAAGATCTTTTTGGCTGCTAATCTTTGGTTGAATATCTTAATTATTTTGCCATCAGTGTTCTTTTCGACTCGTCGACTCGTTACTATAATGCCTTTGTTCACAGTAAAAATATGTACTCTGGGTGTCACTCAAAGGTTTCCACTTGGCATGACCTATGACCTCATAAGCTTCATGCCCGATTATACCGACATGCAAAATTCCGTAGCATATACAAATATTTATGTCAGTTTTTTTAAGATCATTGCGAAATGTGTCCTAGAACATGAATTTCATTGCTTGCTGAATGAAAACCAGGGTGGGGATTGAGGCACTTCTTCAGATATTTTATCTCAGAAAACATTTTTGCACTCCGGATTCATATTGGACATGATGTGCTTCACTGTACTCCGACACAAAAGTGGGAACAAAGATATCAATAAAAACATACACAGAACGACAACAACAAAAACGCTGCTTATTCCACTTATGGTTACCACGCAAGCTCACCACTTTTCGTATCAGTCAGCAGCCGGACCACGGGACCACAGGTTCACACACTTCTCTCGATCTCAACCACCGGAAACGCAGACGGCAACGCGCCAACAGCGCTTGCAAAACGGCGCGCCTGCGCACTGAGTAAAATGTTCTCCGGCTCCTCCGACTTGGAGCCGCGTCTCTGAAAACCTGCCTTCGCGCCACCCATATAGTGGGCAAATTTAACAGTTTTAAGAGATGTCCTCCGGCGTCCCGGAGGCCGCCGATCAGAATTGGCTGCGTTAGTATTTTCTGTTCTGAAATATGTCTGTCAACCATACGATGCAAATGTATTTTTATATGACGTCAGAACCATTAGCAACTTTGAACACATTGTTCACAATGTCATTCCGCAAACACAAGACCTTGACTGATCCTTTGCGTTGCGCACCGCTGTCACATCCGACCGTGGCGTGTGCGGCAGCGGAGGTGGGTTCGTATTGCGTAGGGAATTGGCTGCGTAGGTAGGTATGCGCTCTGAGCTGAGGGTGAAGTGTGAAGTTTTGTTTTCTTCATATGGCTGGCCTTGTACTGAAACCAACAGTGAAAGGAAAGCACATTGCTCCTGTGAGTTATGAGAGAGGAAGCTGTGCTGATTATCACAATTCGCTCCCGGGCGGTGCCGTCCATTGTTCACTGCTTTGTTCCTATGCTTTGACATTTGATTTGACCAAAAATGACAATGCATATTACTGATGCATATTATGTAGGTACTGACTGTCTTTTCTTTTCCCGTCTGTTACCAGTAAACAGATTCCATGCATGCAAAAGTAATGAAATAATAATGTTCATAATGTCAATAATGATACAAAATAATAATAATAATAATAATAAACAAAAAAAATAATGTCCAGGAAAATGTACTCCGGAAGAAGTCGGTATGCACTCAGACTCCCAACCTGGAAAGTAAGTTTCCCACTCTGATCAAAACCGCAATTTGATATCCTCCCCTCAAGTGACCTTACTTCATCCGAGGCCATAAAGTATTTACATTTACATGGGCATATTTAGGTGCACACTGCATGTATTCAACCACAGCTGGGATTTTATATTATCCTAGTGCCCTGGTCTGTGTTAAAAATATGAGCTCTCGAAAACAGTCATATGTTTTTACTTGACATGACCTGTGACTTCACTAGTGGCCCTCAGATACAGACAATTTATGTTCGGAGCTCGTCGGATGAATGGTAGAAGCTGCTGCAGGAAAGTATGGACCATGACTGTGTTGTGCTTCATGCAGTCAGATAAATAGCAGACACTTTTGTGACAGGTCGTACGAGATGAAGGAGTGTGGCTGTTCCAGTAAACTACAAACGAATGCGCGGTACATTGGGAGTGACCCAATGAAATCCTGGGCCAGCATCTTGGACGATAAAAGAGAATTTGCATGATAGAACTAAGCCATTCACTAATCTGAAAACTACCTCTTAGTGCTTGTTTCCATTTGAGGTCATCTGACTCCCGAGCTTGACATTTTGTGACCTCAGGTCATATAAAGTCACGAAAAGTGTTATTCATAATCATGAGCATGCCAAAATAGCCTACTTCATGGTACAAAATAGCTTCCACCATACTTTTAAACGAATTGTATGGCTCCATATGATGCCAATCTGCATGTATTAGTATTGGCGATGTAAACAGCATCATCTTCAGAGGTCACGTAACATGTTACAAACATCTCCGTCAGAGTTTGACCGTAGCACATTACTGCCACCCCGTGTCATCTTCAGAGGTTAGACGAAAAATGTCTACTAAAAATCTCCGCCAGAGTTTGACTGTAGCACATCACGTGCCACCCCGTATTATCGTCAACAGGCTGACGTGATCCAATATCTCCGTCAGAATTTGACCGTAGTATATTTGAGACACCAAATGTCAGCTTAGAGGTCAGGGAGCAGTTCAACGAACATTCCTCAGATGACCCCAAAACAGGACACCAAACACTACCATCAGGGTTAGAGCCCTATTTCGAACGCCACAGTCACATGGAGACACCCACTCAGCTCTGCTTCTTTCAGGATGTACATTTTAAGCACGTGTAAAGACGTTGTCCGAACTAATTTCGACCATACGTCGATTCAAACTGGAGATTAGAAATCGTAAACCAACACCTAACACCCAAACATCGCTCCTGAACCCTGTTGCCACCGGTCCCATGCTTTGAAGGTAGAAACACACCCAGCACCAAATGGCACCGAACGTGTAAAGCATCACTAACAATTAAGGAGCTCAATCATGGACCCCTACAGACATCATTTCGACAACACATGCACATACACAACACAACACCAGCTACACACTAAGATTGCGTTCGTCGTAGCCGATGGCTATGCATCAGTGCAGTGCAGTAGGAATGTATAATGTCATAAGTGTTCTCCGTTTCTCGTTAATTTATAGAGTACCCATGCCTAACATGTAAATTGTGTTCATATCATAGCATGTGATGTACTAAAATCATGTCATGTCAATCGGGGTCCACTGATTGAGATCCTTAATTTGTTGAGTGCATGCTGTTACACGTTCCATGCCATTTTGCTCTTGTTGTTTTTCTCACCTTCAAACTATCACTGTTGAAAAAGGCACGCCGTCGAAGTATACAGTTCATTTTGGCCTAATTCATCTCTCAGTTTTGATCAGCGTAAGGTCGAAAGTTATTCTGACAATATTATTTACAATGCGCAGTGTAGTGCTGCATAATCTTCAATCTCATAAGCACCGCTTATACCACAACTAAGTAAAAGATAATTGACGGCGGTCGCAAAACTACGGAGCTACGGTTCATAACTTTTGTGGCACTGGATAATCTGTTCTCTCATTTGACATGCCGTACATCCGTACTTTCGTAGATTCGTGAATTCTTTTGTGAATCAGGGCCCTGTAATTGCTTATTTTGTCTTGCTTCTAATTGTTGTATGGCGATATTTGTCCTTGGTATCTGAGCACGAACCATTTGTTCTTATTCCAATTATGATTCAGTCTACGGTTCACTTCTTAAAGCTACGAAGTAGTAATCCCGGAGAATATAAGAAGAAATGTATTTGTCAGTCAGACAATGGAAGGAGGCCGGGAATTACGATTCATACCGTTAAGTGATTGGGATTAATATTACCACCAAATCGTGTGTTCCCGTCCTTGGACTATACTGGCCGCCACACATAGAACACACTGTTGTCCATAGAACGCGCATTTTCTACGATTTCCGAAAATGTATCATTCGAACTTTCCATGGCAGGCTCTTGATAGCATTATTTTTCATATTCATGTCTGAACTTTTTCATGTTTGGTTTATTTTATCTTATTATGCTTCTATTTGGACGTTTCTAAAACACTGGAAAGTCGATGACATTTCCATTTCAATGATTTGATGGAATGTACTTGATGCAAAAATCCGGAGGAGTTCTCATGGAATGTGTCTGGGAAGAGAAGTGAGTGAATAATGTATATGTCTAGGTCATTCCATTTGTAGCTAGGTCGGTGTCACCATCATTGGAGAGGGGGAGGGGTACCGAAGCCTTAGTCTGGTGGCAAAGGTTACTGTAAGATTAGAAACCGTTAGATAGGTGAAAAGGGGCTCCAGTAGATCTGGGTGATCGTTGCCAAGCAGTATTGCTTAGAAAATCAGGTTGACTATTTTGACGAGCAGGAACTCGTTGTAGGGACAGGCGATGAGGAGCAAGGAGTGGATAGAGTAACAGAACATGTCCCATAGTAAGTGGGTTGTGGCAATGTTTGCAGCCGGGAGGATCTCTTCGAGTGATTAAATGCTAATGGGTGATATTAGTATGGCCCAGTCTGAGTCGTGCCAGAACTATTTCAAATAATCGGCACTCATGTTGTCCGGTCCACCAATGTTGCAGATTCCGTTCAATGGGCAACAGGTGAGGGCGAGGTAGCTGTTCCCACTGCTTCTGAACGATGGGTCGCTGCAGAGAGTTTAGCATTGGAAGCGAGTTTGGAAGCGGATGTTATCAGACAGGGGAAATGGAAATGTCAGATTGTCTTTTGCGAATCTATCTGCTTTTTCGTTCCCAGCTAGGCTGCAGTGGCCGGTTGTCCACAAAAATGAATATCAACGTTTAGATATGTCTTCAGTATTGCTTGGATATCACCAGCAATTTGATAGGAGATAGCGTGCGTGATATTTTAATATTGCTTCGAGCGCAGACGTAGAGTCGCATCAAAGAACCTACCTGGGTAGTTTACGGTGAATGAAGTCTGCGTTAGTGGCAAGAACTCACCGTGAATGGCAGCCATCTCGGCAGTTAAAACTAACATGGAATCTTGGAGACGTGCTTCTCCAATGTTACCCGACTCCTGGACCATATTAGCTGCTTATCTGTGCAGTGTGTTGTCTCGTCCCATGTTACCACACTCCTGGACCATACTCGCTGCTTCTCTGTGTACGGTGTTGTATCGTTCCCTGTTACACCACTCCCTGATCGTACTCTCTGCTTCTTTGTGCGCTGCGTTATCTCGTCCCGTGTTACCCTGCTCCTGTTCCGTACTCTGCTTCTCTGTACTGTTAGCTCTGTTAGCTCGTCCCGTGTTACCATGCTCCTGTACCGTACTCTCTGCTTCTCTGTACATGGTGTTATCTCGTCCTGTGTTACCCTGCTCCTGTGCCGTACTCTCTGCTTCTCTGCTGTGTATGGAGTGCGGTGTTCAACTGTAGCTTTAGGACGCATGGATCCTGTTTGGTATCGCGTCATCTTGGCGTCTTGTAACTAAAATCCCGTTTGTCTTGCCTTTCAAAGCTTGGCGTGGTATGACATATGGAATTTCCATTGATGATGAAGCATTGTGATACCATTGATAAGTTATCCTTCTGCCTAAGTGATCTAAACTTCTCGAATTAGGCGGTGTGAAGTCGGATATGTTCCAGCAGTTTTTCTTCTGTTCATGACTTAGTGTCTGTACTTTTATAAAGGCCTATAGTTACCGATGTTATCAAATGTTTTTTTTAGTCGGCATGCGGTTTTAACTCCTCAAACCACGTCGCACTCCAGCTTCCTCATCGAATCCTCGTTAGTTGAGTACATTCTTCAGTTTTTTTATGCAATACAGTTTAAGTGATCAATGCTTCTTTCATGGCTCCCTTTCAATAAGGCGCGAATTGCGATGACGTTCGATTTATCCCACACCATTTGTGTTTCAGGAAGGAAGGGTCAACTTTGAACTGTGGGAAATTATTTAGAAATAATAGCATGTGTGTGCATCCTGAAACCTCTGATTTGGAGAAACTTTCTCGCCCCGGGACCAGCTTGTAGTTGTTGTTGTTCGCCCAAACTAGCGGGACAGCTAGAGCGGCATTCCCAGTGGCACGCCCAAGCTAAACAGTGGCGCAGTGGTAGGGTGTATTCCTGTGGCGCAGTGGTAGGGTGTATACCAGTGGCGCAGTGGTAGGGTGTATACCAGTGGTGCAGTGGTAGGGTGTACCTGTGGCGCAGTGGTAGGGTGTATACCAGCGGCGCAGTGGTAGGGTGTATACCAGGGCGCAGTGGTAGGGTGTATACCAGTGGCGCAGTGGTAGGGTGTATACCAGTGGCGCAGTGGTAGGGTGTATACCAGTGGCGCAGTGGTAGGGTGTATACCAGTGGCGCAGTGGTAGGGTGTATACCAGTGGCGCAGTGGTAGGGTGTATACCTGTGGCGCAGTGGTAGGGTGTATATCTGTGGTGCAGTGGTAGGGTGTATATCTGTGGTGCAGTGGTAGGGTGTATACCTGTGGTGCAGTGGTAGGGTGTATACCTGTGGCGCAGTGGTAGGGTGTATACCTGTGGCGCAGTGGTAGGGTGTATACCTGTGGCGCAGTGGTAGGGTGTATACCAGTGGCGCAGTGGTAGGGTGTATACCAGTGGCGCAGTGGTAGGGTGTATACCAGTGGCGCAGTGGTAGGGTGTATACAGTGAGTGTGGTGTATACCAGTGGCGCAGTGGTAGGGTGTATACCAGCGGCGCAGTGGTAGGGTGTATACCAGTGGCGCAGTGGTAGGGTGTATACCAGTGGCGCAGTGGTAGGGTGTATACCAGTGACGCAGTGGTAGCGTGTATACCAGTGGCGCAGTGGTAGGGTGTATACCAGTGGCGCAGTGGTAGGGTGTATACCTGTGGCGCAGTGGTAGGGTGTATATCTGTGGTGCAGTGGTAGGGTGTATACCAGTGGCGCAGTGGTAGGGTGTATACCTGTGGTGCAGTGGTAGGGTGTATACCTGTGGCGCAGTGGTAGGGTGTATACCTGTGGCGCAGTGGTAGGGTGTATACCAGTGGCG
This sequence comes from Ashinkailepas kermadecensis, assembly GCA_034440615.1. Taxonomy (NCBI): domain Eukaryota; kingdom Metazoa; phylum Arthropoda; class Thecostraca; family Neolepadidae; genus Ashinkailepas; species Ashinkailepas kermadecensis. The sequence continues at coordinate 35,263 of JAOTOM010002153.1, forward strand.
CAGTGGTAGGGTGTATACCAGTGGCGCAGTGGTAGGGTGTATACCAGTGGCGCAGTGGTAGGGTGTATACCAGTGGCGCAGTGGTAGGGTGTATACCAGTGGCGCAGTGGTAGGGTGTATACCTGTGGCGCAGTGGTAGGGTGTATACCTGTGGTGCAGTGGTAGGGTGTATATCTGTGGTGCAGTGGTAGGGTGTATACCTGTGGTGCAGTGGTAGGGTGTATACCGGTGGCGCAGTGGTAGGGTGTATACCTGTGGTGCAGTGGCATGGTAGGGTGTATACCTGTGGCGCAGTGGTAGGGTGTATACCACCTGTGGCGCAGTGGTAGGGTGTATACCTGTGGCGCAGTGGTAGGGTGTATACCTGTGGCGCAGTGGTAGGGTGTATACCTGTGGTGCAGTGGTAGGGTGTATAATGTAACTGGTGTGGAGTACCAGTGGCGCAGTGGTAGGGTGTATACCTGTGGTGCAGTGGTAGGGTGTATACCTGTGGCGCAGTGGTAGGGTGTATACCTGTGGTGCAGTGGTAGGGTGTATACCTGTGGCGCAGTGGTAGGATGTATACCTGTGGCGCAGTGGTAGGGTGTATACCTGTGGCGCAGCATCAGTGTTATGTTTACTTGTGGCGCAGCCGCAGTGTGGTGTGTTTGCCTGTTGGGCAGCATCAGTGTGTTGTGTTCATCCGTGACGCAGCAGCAGTGTGTTGTGTTGACCTGTGACGCAGCAGCAGTGTGTTGTGTTTATCTGTGACGCAGCAGCAGTGTGTTGTGTTTACCTGTGGCGCAGCAGCAGTGTGTTGTTTATCCGTGATGCAGCAGCAGCGTGTTGTGTCTAGCTGTGATGAAGCAGCAGCGTGTTGCGTCTACCTGTGATGCAGCAGCAGTGTGTTGTGTTTATCCGTGACGCAGCAGCTGCGTGTTGTGTTTATCTGTGGCGCAGCAGCAATGGGTTGTGTTCACCCTTGACGCAGCAGCAGTGTGGTATGTTCACCCTTGACACAGCAGCAATGTGGTGTGTCTACCCGTGGCGCAGCAGCAGCGTGTTGCGACTGCCTGTGATGCAGCAGCAGCGTGTTGCGTCTGCCTGTGATGCAGCAGCAGTGTGTTGTGTTCACCCTTGACGCAGCAGCAATGTGTTGTGTTTATCTGTGGCGCAGCAGCAGTGTGGTGTGTCTACCTGTGGCGCAGCAGCAGCGTGTTGTGTTTACCTGTGACGCAGCAGCAGTGTGTTGTGTTCACCTGTGGCGCAGCAGCAGTGTGTTGTGTTTACCTGTGATGCAGCAGCAGTGTGGTGTGTCGACCTGTGATGCAGCAGCAGTGTGGTGTGTTTACCTGTGGCGCAGCAGCAGTGTGTTGTGTTTACCTGTGACGCAGCAGCAGTGTGTTGTGTTTACCAGTGATGCAGCAGCAGTGTGGTGTGTCTACCTGTGATGCAGCAGCAGTGTGGTGTGTCTACCTGTGATGCAGCAGCAATGTGGTGTGTCTACCTGTGACGCAGCAGCAGTGTGGTGTGTCTACCTGTGATGTAGCAGCAGTGTGGTGTGTCTACCTGTGATGCAGCAGCAGTGTGGTGTGTCTACCTGTGATGCAGCAGTATTGTGGTGTATCTACCTGTGATGCAGCAGCAGTGTGGTGTGTCTACCTGTGATGCAGCACCAGTGTGTTGTGTTCACCCTTGACGCAGCAGCAGTGTGTTGTGTTTATCTGTGGCGCAGCAGCAGTGTGGTGTGTCTACCTGTGATGCAGCAGCAGTGTGGTGTGTCTACCTGTGATGCAGCAGCAGTGTGGTGTGTTTACCTGTGGCGCAGCAGCAGTGTGTTGTGTTTACCTGTGACGCAGCAGCAGTGTGTTGTGTTCACCTGTGGCGCAGCAGCAGTGTGTTGTGTTTACCTGTGACGCAGCAGCAGTGTGGTGTGTCTACCTGTAATGCAGCAGCAGTGTGGTGTGTCTACCTGCGATGCAGCAGCAGTGTGGTGTGTCTACCTGCGATGCAGCAGCAGTGTGGTGTGTCTACCTGTGATGCAGCAGCAATGTGGTGTGTCTACCTGTGACGCAGCAGCAGTGTGGTGTGTCTACCTGTGATGCAGCAGCAGTGTGGTGTGTCTACCTGTGTCGCAGCAGTATTGTGGTGTGTCTACCTGTGATGCAGCGGTTGTGTGGTGTGTCTACCTGTCGTGGGACAGACGTCGCGTGGCAGGATGGCTGTGTCGCAGCGGCGGTGTGCTCCGGACGCGCCGCCGGACGGTGGGACAGACGTTGCGTGGCAGGATGGCTGTGTCGCAGCGGCGGTGTGCTCCGGACGCGCCGCCGGACGGTGGGACAGACGTTGCGTGGCAGGATGGCTGTGTCGCAGCGGCGGTGTGCTCCGGACGCGCCGCCGGACGGTGGGACAGACGTTGCGTGGCAGGATGGCTGTGTCGCAGCGGCGGTGTGCTCCGGACGCGCCGCCGGACGGTGGGACAGACGTTGCGTGGCAGGATGGCTGTGTCGCAGCGGCGGTGTGCTCCGGACGCGCCGCCGGACGGTGGGACAGACGTTGCGTGGCAGGATGGCTGTGTCGCAGCGGCGGTGTGCTCCGGACGCGCCGCCGGACGGTGGGACAGACGTTGCGTGGCAGGATGGCTGTGTCGCAGCGGCGGTGTGCTCCGGACGCGCCGCCGGACGGTGGGATGGACGTCGCATGACATGCGCCGTGAGAACGCGGACCGTTGCGCCAGCTGGACTGCTGCGGTTTTCAACTGGGTCACCTGTGGCGCCCCCTGGTCGTTGTCACACCATCCCACGCAGACCAAGCCTGTTCCCCGAACGGCGTCTCGCTGGCGTGCTGTGGCCAGGGAGGTGACCAAAACGGATGCTGGTGGCGGACATAGAAGTTGTCAGCGACGGTGAAAGTCAGCCGAGATTAGCCGCTTTCGAGCGTGCATGTGCAGAATTGGCGTGCATAGATCGTCACCGCGCCAATGTGTGCCGATGACACAATGGGTATCACGTTCTACCGAGATGGAAGGTGCTGCCGAATCGCGTGCGGGTGTGACCACTTGCTCTAGTGTTGTGAAACAAACCGGGCGGATCACGATGAGCCAAATGAGCGCAAAATGGCCAACCCAATTGCCGCGCCCTAAAGCCGCCAAATCAATCAAACTGAGGATGCACCGTAAAGCTACTTTGTGCGCACATCAGGCGACCAGAGCGTAGTGCAAGAGAACATGTGGGGTAGTCTGTGACGGTATCGAAGCTGGAAACAACTGTGAAAAGGAATAGTTGTGGTTTGTCTCAGTTGCAGTACACAATCGGAACTTTAAAACAACTCATCTTGTCAAACTTGGAATGTTCTGGGATGTGGACTCTCATTGAAGCTTAGGCGGAACTGGTCATGTCATACCGGACACAGGACATCAGTGTCTGCAATTAACTCATTGAAGACATGAAAATATTGCATTCTCATCTTGGAACCCTTTGCTACTGTCGAGGACTTGGAAGTGACCTTATGCGAAAAGAATACCTCAGACGCCTTAGAACACCAGGGATAGTGTGTTCCAAGGCGCCCAGCTTGTCTGGTGCTTATGCTGCACTGTCGGTTGCACTGGAGTGATCAACTCGCATGTGGACCACACCGAGCACGTACAACATTCATTTGGATTTGCGTCGTCGTGAACAGCAATATTACCAGTTCCCCAATTACTGGCGCAGCCAGCGAGTAAAACAGTTCGGTCACAATATATACAGTGCAAGTCACAACAATTACAGTCAGCTGCCGATAAATGCACACAAACACACCACGGCTTGCACGTACGTCAGGTTACGAGGACGTGCCTAACGTTTTGGTGAACCTTGGCACGTTATGTTTACAGGAGTACACGGTGGATGTGGATAATCAACGGCCCCAAAAACGTTTAGGCATGAGTCCAGTAGGGAGGGGATGCGAGTGAAAAGATTACTCTGAACAGCGTTCACTCTAGCAAAAGAGGCATTTCACAGAGTAATGGTGCGGCCTCGACACAGACAGCCTGAACGCTAACAGCAGATCAGGGCTGTCGATTCTCGCATGGTGAATGTTGTACAGCAACATGAGGTCGAATTGTACCAACCGAGATTTGATAGAGCGCACGCTAAAATGAGATGCGAGAGTGCTGTTGTCTAGGCTGATGTTGAGTTTGTCCGACTTAAAAGCCAGCCACATGAGGAACTTGTGCTGTGCCCGCTCCAGCCGTTTCAGGCGGGTGACAGCTGCCCATACAACACAGCCGTATTCAAGGGTAGAGCGAGCACGGGCGCAAGAGGCGCACAACTTTGTCTTGTGATCAAATTTAGCTCTGTTGTGGCGTCTCGACACCTGGATGCTGCGAATGACAAAACCGAGCATGCGGTTTGCTTCGGCTGTGGTCAATCATTGTGAGGGGAAAGTCTCATTTGTTGTACTTAGATCCCGGATCTGGGTTTGGCGTTCTAAGGCGGTGCCATTCAGTATGTGGCTAGGATAGGTGATCTTCGTATCTTGTACAATTGTCATATTGTGTACATCGTATTGTGTGCAAGGATATTGTGTTGCACATTTCATGTACAGCTTGGGTGTGCAGTATTTTAGTATTCCCACCTATTCGGTCTGTTTTAATACTGGAACAGCGGCCTGCGAGTCCCTTTCCGGCCGTGGCTCGGTTCAACAAGACTGGAATGCGCTCATTCAACCTACAGCATGCCGTAAATTGTATCAAGAAGTGCGTCCAATTCCTCGATGTTGTCAGGACAAATGTCAGGAAGGTAATGTTGTTGATGGCGATTATGTGCTTGCTTCATTCAAGCCAGAGAAAGGAATCAAAATGGCTGCCCTCGTCCCCCCATGCCTAACTTTGAAGAAAGGTATTTTATGCGTGTTTTAGCAAGAGCAATTATACAGCGTACAAGTACCGGCCGATTTTTATCAGCGTAATCCCGTCTCGTGGCTCTTGCCTTATTTTAAAATACAAGCAAGGTATTCTGGCCTTTAAATACAAGTTAAATTGTACCTGAAGGCTATTACAAATGTGATTTAGTTGTTCCTTTTCAGCAGTGTTTGGGTGGTAATCACCAAAGACTAGTCGAAGGGTCCTAACACCCAACTAACAAACAAGCAAGCTTTCAGCTGTGTTGTATTTGATGCTGCCGTGTGTCAGGATCATTTCGGCACCGCCACCTCTCATGCACCGCCACCCTGGCAGTGGAGGCAGTGGACGAGTTTAAGACAAATGGTTATCTGTACTTTCTATGGGCTGAAAAACGTCTTACATCCAGACCGGTTATGAGGCGAATATTTGGCGTGTTGTTCCATCTTCAGTAAGCGAATAATTCTAGCACATTCTGGTGCACGGGCTCGGGTCTTGTTTCGAACCTTGAGCTCATGTTCTTCTTTTAACTGGTCGGACGTTTTGGTTAAGCCGTTTTCACTTGAGTTGTGTAGCGAGGTGATGATTGAATCTGGTTTCAACCCTGCTTATACCGCGCGCATGTTGAAAACACACGGCGTTAACTGGTTGTCACATACGGAAAACGCACACCGATAACCCGATTTTCTACGAGAAGGATAGCTGCGTTGCATTACCGGTATTTGAATACCGTCACATGGCGGCGTTCTGCCACGACTGATCGATCGAACGACCCCTGCGGCTGGTCTGCCGACAGGGCGTCACCGGCACCAATGTCGTCACATGGCGGCGTTCTGCCACGACTGATCGATCGAACGACCCCTGCGGCTGGTCTGCCGCCAGGGCGTCACCGACACCAATGTCGTCACATGGCGGCGTTCTGCCACGACTGATCGATCGAACGACCCCTGCGGCTGGTCTGCCGCCAGGGCGTCACCGGCACCAATATCGTCACATGGCGGCGTTTTGCCATGACTGATCACCACTGCTGAAATAAGTAAAATTAAGCTTACCAATATCAGCAAATAACAATACGCTCTCTGAATTACGTGGAGACTGCACTCAGCTCCACGGTATCTGGCAGCAGACGTATGAATACCAGATGACAAATTAGCACAATGGTGGGCTGATATATCTGTGGATAGTGAGCTGACATGTCTGTGAACAGTGGCCTAACATGTCTGTGGACAGTGGCCTGACTCATATGTCTATGACATGTCTGTGGATAGTGGCCTGACATGTCTGTGGGACAGTGGCCTGACATGTTTGTGGGATTCTGGGCTGACATGTCTATGGACAGTGGCCTGACATGTCTGGACAGTGGCCTGACATGTCTGTGGACAGTGGCCTGACATGTCTGTTGGACAGTGGCCTAACATGTCTGGGCAGTGGCCTGACATGTCTGTGGGAGGCCAGCTGACGTGACGTCTCCCAGGCAGTGAGCTGACATGTCTGGGCAGTGGCCTGACATGTCTGTGGTACGCCAGCTGACGTGACGTCTCCCCGGCAGTGAGCTGACATGTCTGGGCAGTGGCCTGACATGTCTGTGGGACGCCAGCTGACGTGACGTCTCCCCGGCAGTGAGCTGACATGTCTGGGCAGTGGTCTGACATGTCTGTGGGAGGCCAGCTGACGTGACGTCTCCCCGGCAGTGAGCTGACGCAGATCGTGGCCGACGTCATCTCCGACCCGACTCTGCCCCGCACCGAGGACCACGCCTGCCCGGCCTGCGAACATCGCGAGGCCGTCTTCTTCCAGGCGCAGTCTCGCCGAGCAGAGGTGCGCTGTTCTGTAGTATCCTGTAGCTCTCCGTAGCCCTCTGTAGGCCTCTGTTGACTTCTCCCGCAGGGGCGCCGGCTTCTGCTGGTAATGTGCTAGGCCAGCACGCGGGCCCCAGCCCCGCAAAGGCGCCGGCTTCGGTTGGTGACGTGCTTGGCGAGCACGCGGACCCTAGCTGTTCATCCTTCCCCTCCTCATCCCATTGTCCGTTCACTGTCAACGTCCCTGCGTTGACAGTGAACGTCTTCCAACCCTGCAGCAACAACTCCTCCCATATCACGAGCAGGTAGGCCAGCTTCCCCTGGTCTACCCGTCCGCTCAGTTGTAGCGGGGTAGTCGCGCCCCTCGGCCCGTCTCCGTGATTGACGGAGTCTTGGAGGTCGAGATTCCCCCTCGCACGGTGCTAGTTGTGACGAGGGACCAACACGTCCCTTTGATCCCGACATCCCGGAGTGGCGGGCGGGCGGGCCCGTGGGGCCCCATACGGGCCAAGTGACAGGTCGCTCCGGGATATTGGCCTGGGTAGGCATACGGGCATACGGGCCAAGTGACAGGTCGCTTCGGGAGAGTGGCCTGGGTTTGTGCCCAGAGCCTACCGGCCCGGCCAGCCGGGGTCAACAGGTGGGCGGCGCTGACGTGCGGTCGGGGTGGTGAGCCTCTCTCTCCCGGCCGTGCGAAGGCACCGCCTAGCTTTGTGGACGTTTAGCGCCAGACGCCTATCCCGTACAGGCTCGTGGACGTTTGGCGTCCTGCTGTCCCGGTAGCAGGCGTCCCCCCGTAGGTCCCCTTGTGTTGGAACGTCGCACAGAGCCGAAGCAAAGCACTTCCATGGATTCTTCTGAAACGCAAACCTACCCTCGGCCTTGTCTTGACTCAGACGATTCATCGTTCCCGTCTTCCCCTCCCAGTGTGCCACGCTCCACTTTGCCGCGTGTGTGACTCGTGCAACTCTGTTGACTGTCCTTCTCTCTTGATCGCCCAACATCAGCTTCCACTTTCGCTACGCATCTTTCTCGGTGACGAGCACCCGGAGCTCCTCGAGCAACTTTTCACCTTTTTACATAGCACCAAACTGGAGCAAGTCGTTTGAAGTCAAATGCCATCATCCTCCCCGATGTCGTATACCACATGCATGTAGATTATCTCGCACTAGGTAGACAGGGACCGATCGAATTTGGAAAAAATGGACAGTTTGCCCATATATTGCGCTTGGTGTTCTACCCTCGGGTTTTCTAAGCAGCTTGGTTTTTCTCCTTTCAGGTTTTTTTGCATGCCCTAACTTCAACATGCATCTCCACATTCACAGTTAGGCCTGACCCCACGGCTCGCCCTGGGCGCCGGGCCTCTGTTTCGCTTCAGGTTGTATGTGGTCAGCGGAGCCTGTCCGGAGGCTATGATTCTGTCCACCCTCCAAACGTTCTACCATATGATGTGCATGTGTGTATGTATGTGTACCGGTATGCGATATATGTCCCATCCTTTACGCCGCGTTCCTTGTTTGTCGGCGCCTCTCATCCTTTCTCTCTTGCTTGATGTCACCGGATGTCACTAAAGCCGGCTTGATGTAGCCCCTTCCTTAACGTAGTTAGTCTACAGCGGATGCCACTCGCCACTGCTAAAGACAAAAAATATATAGTTCGGATAATCCGCAATTATATGATTGTGCATTTTCAAAGTGATGTTCTTAATCACAATTGTTGTTTTCGGACAACTTCGCCTACGATGACTGTAGCCTTCTGTAATTATAGCCAGCACGATTAGTGTTTCCCATATGCAATACCATGTGAATGATGTCATTTACAAAAGGTTGCATCATATGGGGAAATCGAATTTGAGGTCATTTGGCTGTTTATAAAAAGAAGCCACGCTGGCGAAGCACGCGCATTATTTGCGAATTAACCTAACCTAACCTAGTCTAACCATCATTGTATGATGCTGTTTCAAGGTTTTGAATTTATTTTGAATTGATGACCTCTAATTACATCATTTCTGTTAAATTCAAACATTTCCCTTAGATATCCCTGCTCCTGACCATGAACAAATTTAAAAACCTCGATGAGATCTCCTCTCAGCCTTCTATATCTAAGTGAAAACATATTCAATTTCTTTAATCTTTCCTCATATGCCAGGTTGCCTATACCATTAACCATTTTTGTTGCCGTCTTTTGTACTCTCTCTAAAAGCCAACAATCTTTCTCATAACTAGGGGACCAAGCTTGGACACAGTATTCCAAATGTGGCCTGACATATGCACAGTAAAGCTTCCTGATGACCTCCTCACTTTTGTATGACACATTCCTCTGTATCGCCCCAAGCATTCTTAGTGCCTTCTTCCTGGCTTCTTTGGTCTGTTCTGATGCCCCCAATTTTGTGTTCAAAATAACACCTAAGTCCTTGGGGACGAGTGGTCTAGGGGTAAGATGCTCGTCTCGCAATCGAAAGATTGTGGGTTCGAATCTCACCTGTCGCTACTCTTCGCCCGCGACCAATCGGCGTGAGAGATTGGCGACGCTATATGACTCAACGGTCGACGTGTCGTAAAACCAATAACCAACCAACACCTAAGTCCTTCTCCTGCTCAGTCACAGATAGTACTTGGCCATCCATCAAGTATGGCGCCTTCATATGCTGCCTACCTACATGCATGACTTTGCACTTATCAAAATTAAACTTCATTTGCCATTTTTCGGACCACTTCACTAGCTCGTCTAAGTCGTTCTGCAGCAAAACCTGCTCATTGTGCCCTGTTATTGCCCTAAAGATCTTCAAATCATCCGCAAATTTCAAAACCTTACTGCTCAGGCCACATTCAATGCTATTCACAAATATAATGAACAACAGTGGCCCCAGTACCGACCCCTGAGGGACTCCACTAAGAACATTTTGCCATGATGACTTTGTACCATTAAGCATCACTCTCTGCTGTCTATCTGAAAGCCACAACTCAATCCATTTTAGGATGCTACCTGCAATGCCATGGACCTGAAGCTGCGTCATTAACCGTTTATGGGGTACCTTGTCAAAGGCCTTACTAAAGTCAAGATATGCTACATCAACCTGATTTCCCTGATCAAATTGTTCTGTAGCAAAATTTAAAAAAGTCCAAGAGATTTGTGAGACACGATCTCCCTTTTCTAAACCCATGTTGAGTATCTTGAATCAATCTGTTTCCTTCCAGAAAACTAACTATTCTATCTTTGATAATTGATTCGAGTACCTTGCAGACTAGGGATGTGAGGCTTACTGGCCTATAATTTTCAACTTTCCCTCTTTCTCCTTTCTTGAAAATAGGAACTACATTTGCCCTTTTCCAATCTGTCGGAATTTCATTTTGTGAAACTGATCTACAAAATATTATACTAAGTGGAATTGCCAGTTCCTTTTCAGCTTCCCGCAATACCCTAGCATAAATTCCATCAGGTCCTGCTGCCTTGTTTGGCTTTATTTTTCTGATATAATTGAAAACAACATCACTATCAATGAAATCAACATTCTGTATCTGATCACCTGTCACTGAACTGTGGTTCACGGTTGGCAAATTTGTCACATCCTCCACTGTAAACACTGATTTGAACTGCTTGCTCAGCTCCTCAACCATCTCACCATCCTCACTCAATATAGTGCCATTTACTTCCAGTGGACCAATTGTGCTTGAAACTTTACTTAGCTTATAGAAACTAAAGAACTTTTTACTGTCCCCATTACAGTTCCTAGCCAAATCCAATTCTTTTGCCCGCCTTGCTGCTCTGGTTTTCTGCTTCACAGCATCTCTAGCTTTTTGATACGACCTTAGATTTACGACATTTGAAGCTTCCTTAAATACTCTAAATGCATCTTTCTTAGCCTTAATTGATCTCCTCAAATCTGGTGTAAGCCATGCTGGCTTTCCTACACTTCTTTTGCGCCTTTGCTTTTGGGGGACATGTCCAATCTGAATTTCCCTCAAGTAAGATTTGAACTTTTCCCACATTTCACAGGCATTTAAATCAAAAAATTATTCTTCCCATTGTATGGCACTTAAAGCCTCTCTCATGGAGTCAAAGTCTGCCCTGTTAAAATTTGGAATCTTTGCCAAGTTATCCTTGATTGTCCCTGCTATTTGTACCTTAAATCTCACTATGTTATGGTCACTTCTTCCCAGAGTTTCTCCTACAGTCAAGTCTTGAACTAAATCACTTAAATCTGAGAAGACAAGGTCCAAGAATGAGCCCTGCCTGGTTGGTTCCATTACAAACTGGTGTAAGAACAATTCCTCTTCAAGGAATTTCCTAAACAGTTTACATGATGGGGAGCCAACACCAACATGTTCATATCCTTTTAGATTAAAGTCACCAAGAATAAGGCATTTCCTCTGAAAGTTTCTACTGATTTCCTCACAAATCACCTTATCGAGCTCCAGTTGCTGAGAATGTGGCAAGGTTCCTGATCGATACAAAGCTCCAATCCTCAGTTTATTGCTATTGCCTCTTCCCACAGCAACATCAAGCCAAATGGACTCCACAGACACATTTTTTACCCCATCTGCTACTTTCTGAGAACTGTATAAACTATTCACATAGAGCATTACACCACCCCCTTTCACTGCTGGACCCCTATTGCATGAAAACATATTGTATCCCTGGATCTCATAGTCCTGCAAGTTATCCCCAAAATATCCCTCACTGACCCATGCCTCAGTAATGCAAACAAAATCTGGTTTCTCCTCAGCAACATAACACTTGAACTCATCAAATTTGGATCGAATGCTCTGAGCATTAAGCATCATACACTTAACAAAAGTTCCATAACCCTCTTTGGCTTTTTCCTGTTGAGCAGCTCTATCATCTCTGGATGAGCTACCACTCTGCCCCCTTGATCTACTGCTACCCCTATTTGCTGACTGTGAGGTGTTTGCAAGACCTCTCTCTCTATGAGCTACATCCCCCCATGACCTGCCTAGTTTCCCTGTTTCCTAATGAGAGCCTCCTCATACCTATTGCTGAGCAATTCAACTCCTCTCTTGCTCAAATGTAACCCATCTAATGCAAACATTTCAGTCCTCCCCCAGAAATCCCCCCACAAATCCAAGAACCCCACCCCAAGTTCCTTACAAATCTTGGCCACCCTGGTATTCAGCCCAATGGCCCTCGAGTACCACTCTATGCTTGCCTTAACCATAGGGAGGATGGATGTTACCATTCCTCGTTTCCTACTCACAGCTAACCTACCTATCAAAGCCCTATACTCTTGCATTGTTTCCTCTGTTTTTGCTTTTCCTACATCATTTACACCAACCTGCACAATTACTGTTGTGCTCTCTCCACTACCCTTCATCACTCCTTCTATCCTATCACCAACATCCTTTACCTGGGCCCCTGGGTAGCAAACACGAGTCCGTTTGTTGGGGTTCCTGCTACAAAAAGTACGGTCCATGTACCTCACTCTTGAGTCCCCTATAACTAAAACTTCCCCCTCTCTACCATCAGCTGCCTGGTCGTTCCTCCCTTCCTCCTTAGCAGCATTTCTATCTCTCTCTTGCAGTACCTCAAATCTATTATTAGTTTCAATGCCTTTGTCCATTTTCCTTAAAGCTAGTCTCGTACTCTGGCGTCTAGCTACTTTCCACTCTCTACTGTCATGGTCTATACTATCTCCACCCCTATCACTCCTAGACTCCTGCACCTGGCTTGCCTGGCTGACATTTCCTATGGTGGGCCCTGCCACCAAACACTTCAGACGCTCCACCTCCCTTGCTAACATATCTACTTTCTTACTCAAGTCCCCAATGACTACAATACACTTACACTTCCCACAGTCACCTTGCATTTTTTTTTTTTTTTTTTAATTAATTTAAATGAAGTTATCCCGACTCACCAGCTACAAACTCCAACTAAACCAAACTAAGATAATAAAAAAAAGCCTAGATACCTTTGCAATTACACCAGTATATTGAAAATATACCTAGTGGTAATTTAAGCTCACTATTTTAGTCCTAAGCTCTATCTTAAACTTAAACACCAAAAGGACACCGACTTATTCCTCTACACTACAGAAACCTAAGCCACGAGACCGCGCCAACCGTCTACAAAGCGTTCATGTGGCTGATCGATAATTCTAGAAGCTACCTAGTGTAATTTAAGCTCACTATTTTAATCTTAAAGTCTATCTTAAACTTAAACACCAAGCGGACGCAGACTTATTCCTCTATGCTAACAGAAACCTAAGCCTCGTGGCCGCTCCACCCGTCTACAAAGCGTCCACGTGGCCGATCGATAATTCTAGAAGCTAAAAATCTGCTCGTTAAAAAGAAACTTATGAGATAAAACTATGCAAATATATGCACAGAAGTAATTGCTAAATACCTACCACCAGCTGCAAACTCCAACTAAACCAAACTAAACACTAATATAATCAAAAACCTAGATACCTATACAATAACACCAGGACAAGAAGATATACCTAGTGTAATTTAAACACACTATTTTAGTCAACTCTATTTTAAACTTAACCACCAAAAAAACAAAAAAACAAACTTATTCCTCTGCACTACAGAAACCTAAGCCACGAGGCCACGCCACCCATCTACAAAGCGTCCACGTAGCCGATGGATAATTCTAGAAGCTACCTAGTGTAAGTTAAGCTCACTATTTTAATCTTCAACTAAAACACCAAGCAGACACAAACTTATTCCTCTATGCTAACAGAAACCTAAGCCACGTGGCCACTCCACCCGTCTACAAACGTACACGTGGCCGATCGATAATTATAGAAGCTTAGAATACCTAGGCTAAGTCTAATATACTCAAGTTAAACAATATAACCGCTCTTTCTTAACCTAGGCCTATAATAGAACAAATCCTCCCTCCACTAACCACCTGTGCCCAATCTTTTACTCACGGTTTTCCCTCGTCACGGGAGCGCAAAAACACGTCCGCTCGCGACGAGGGCAGAGCAGTGAGTGAAAGATCAAGTGAAGCATGTAATTATCCATTGCATTGCCCAGTTATTTACTCTAAATCACGAGGAAATCTGAATCAGTGGTATTTAGTCTGTTTGAGCTTTTGCTTGGCTTGAAGCATTGGTCAAAGTGGGCGCCGTAAATGTACCAATTTTCACTTGCATATGCAGCTCTGAAACTAAGGGTTTTCGCTGGAGGATGTCCGATTTGAGGCTGAGGAGCAGTCCGAAGGAGGAATTGTCTGACATAAAATATTGCAATCTTTACCTAAGGTACATGGCTGAATATTTTGAAAGGTTCTAAGTGAAAGGATCGGTGAATCACCAAGCCTGGTGCCAAGGGCAAAAACTTGGTGCCAGTGGTGACACAGGCCACCAGTGAGCACCAGTGTAGGGCAGTTGTAGTGCAGGTAGGAGTAAATAACATAGGTCCTGCTAGGAGTGAGGAGCTGCTGCAGGACTACAGGGCCCTTCTGGCCACCCTGAAGCATAGTAATTGTCTGATTCGGTTCTCATCAGTTTGCCGTAGCAACATATTTCAGAAGAATACAATATTATAGAACTTCTGAGTTTTTATGGAGATGGGTCAATAGCTTGTTTTTTTAAATTGAAATCATTTCCAATAATATCGCATTATGGGTGCCCAAAATTGAACATTTGCAAACCAGTACTCGCATGGCGTCGTTATTCCGATGGGTCGCGGCACCTAATCTAGCTGCCTCACCCACTAGCAGCCCGCCGCCGACGACCATAACCCTCGCACGGCCGATGCTCCGCGCAAACTTCGTCCGGCCGGGGAGGGGGTTACCTACCCTCCGGCCGGGGAGGTGGGTAGGTTACCTACCCCTCCCCATATTCATAACGGCATCAGATGGATTGGGTGGTTCTAAGAAGGAATTGGTTCAGTCATTTTTTGATCCGAGGTCAACGTCATATCACGTCAAACAAAAACAAATTGATAGCGCAGGCGGCACAAAGACTTCAATAACTATAGTGCACAATTATTCTTCCACTGCACGGCCAAAACTGATTTGTAGATCAATTTAGTCCTTGACCTATAATAACCTGAGGTGACGGTTCAAAATTTGATAAACCGGAGGCAAATGAAGCCAGTTTACCATATTATCACACATGTTATCGGCACTGCATAGGTCACTGACCTAGGATGACCTGCACCTGACATTCGCCACACCAAATATGTATCCAACGCATGGTACTGACAATTGTATAGGTTTTTCGAGAAATTTGTGATGTGATTTCAAAGGTCAAAGTCAATTTTCAGGTGAAGTCGGTCGGAGACCTATGATGACCTTGTTAGGGTCATTATGGTAAGGTATGCTTCAAAGTGTGCAATGGTTATTGAGAACGATATGCAATCTGTTGATCGATCGTGTATCTATATTGTCACAATATGTGAGATTTTCCGCAGTTTGGTCCGACATGCTGCCACTAAAAGTGTTGTAGGTCATTGACCTGACATGAGCTTGACCTGATAATTTTAGAGGATGTGTCAAATTGATGTAGCTTAAGGTACTTTAAATTTCAGAGCTCTAGTGGAAACTGTTTTTGGGCATGGTGCGAAACGTCATGGGAGGGGGGTAGGTATTTACCCACCCACCCGGGCGTGCGAGGGTTGACATGGGAGACGTGGCAGCTGCAATGGGGTCATGCAGGAAGCCCCTGACAGTTCCTCAGAGGACTCCAATGGCTGTTCCGGGGCCCCTCGGCCCAATCAATGTTCATAATGTGCTCCTATGCCTGCTCAGGGTCCCCTCGTTTGTCAAATAATATGCCTCAGGGGGAAATGTGACTGCCAGGGCCAATCAGCCAATCGGTCTTTGGCCAGTCAGCAGCCTTTTTGTGTGTGGGGGGGGGGGCATCGGAATGGAATTGGCCTGTCCCAGACGAGTCGCAGGCATATACGGTTGGAATTGGAGGTGGGGGGGGGCAGGTGCTCTCCCTTGTCTTTCTGCCGGCTCTCATGACACTCCGCTTCCATCAGTTAATCGGCACAGGTTAGTTGGTCACGAGCTTCATGGTTTTATACGGCGGCCGAAGGGATGGCGGCTACTGGAGTATGCGTCCCCGGCTGGCGCCGAGGGCGCAGTTTTTTTTCAAACGACGCGTGGTAGAAGGCCGATTCAGCTATATTTCTCCATCCCGTCAAGCTTTTTCGATGGGTGTTCTTCGCATCACCTATCCAGGATTACTTCTCCGATCGTCCGATAGATGTCGCTAGTATCGGTCGGTGGTCGCAAACATCAAAGTGCCGCCCGAGAGTTTCCGATCCGTTTACTATTATCCGTGCTATGGGTATGATGGAACCTAATATTACTTTTGAATATTAACTAATATTGTAGTTTTCATTTGTGGATGCGTGCTGTGACTCAAATGTTGGATGTGATGTGCAACATGTTGCAAATCAGAGAGATGATATTATTTAAAGAATAATTAATGCAGCCTTGCTTTTGGTACAAATTCACTTTTTTGTGTTGCAATTTCACTGCTACACCCTGTGTTTTGAGATAGTTTGTATTTGAAGATTTTTTCTGTTCAATGCCTGAATATAGAATCCAAGTATCGAATCGAATCGAAGTGAAATTACTGTAGAGAAAATGATGAATATTTTACGCGACCAGAAATGAGAAACAACAGCACAGCTACATCATTTGAGGCATATTTTATAACACCAGGGTTGAGATTTGACCATGAAATGGTCATTTAACCCGGCTCCAGCCATACTCTTTTGTTCGATATGTGATGATGCCTACCGAAGTATTTCTTGTCATGATAGCAATTGCAAGCCTTGCTTTTCTTAAAGATGTGTGTTAGTGGTTTGTTTCAGTTATTAGCGAAGATGTTTGATGATCTGCTGTTTTTAATATTGTGCAAGCTCATATGTGTTGACATTTTTACTTTTTGATGTTTTCGCAATGAAGCTGCAGAAGACCGGTTGAAAGCCGGGTATAAATAAAAAGGCCCATAAAAAATTAAGAAGGCCTCCGGTCGTGACCGGGATTTCAATCCTTGCACTTGCCACCTCTACTCTCGACACAATGCCACTGGTGATTAAGGGAGCTGGCGGTGCTGACGCGGAGCATTTTGCGAATGATTATTAAGTTGTCATTTACCCCGTTTACATGAGCAGGTCAGCCGTAAACGAAAATGTCCGATCCGGTCCATTCGCAAAAGTTCCGATCGCGCGGCCCGTTTACAAGAGCAAAGCAGCCACCTAATCGGATGTTTACGATTTGACGGCTGACGCAATGTGGCGACAAGTTCCGAATATTTGGCGCATTTTTGCGCTTCTGACACACCTGCTTCGAGCAACGGCATACAACGGCATATCATCAATGATCCACGTAGTTAGAGGCTGTTGGGCAGAGATATAACGAATATGTGAATTCGAAGGATTCACGTAGCCGATGACACGTTGTCGATGACAACATAGCCCTTTCTTCTTCGTGAATCAAACGGTGCATTGTTTCCACGCTAGACTATGTTCTATAGTATAGGTTCCAGACTATGTAATGGTGCATTGTTCCAGACTGTGTAATGGTCAAATGAACATGGTAAATCAGGTTCACTACGCAGTCCAAGAGATAAATCAGCAAAACTCCAACGCTGTCACAAATCCGCAAGTTGAACACTCCACCACATCGTAAAACTCACGGTTGGAGCACGCACTAATAACGTGACATCGCAGCGCCGATTTCAGCTGTTACATGTCTGATTTGTGTGCTTCATAACTAGGTTTGCAATTAGAATTAAAAAAATATGTTTATTTTTCATAATTACCCTAAATTTACTCAAAACATAGCAGATAATAGCCTCAAGAAGTATCATGGCCCTTGCAGCCGTACCGTTATTTGTTCATGGTTGGCGCTAATCGCAAACTTCCACCTACCGAAGCGTAAATTTGCGTCAAGCTATTCGCATGTTTTGCAACGCAAAAGCCCGTTTACAAGAGCATTGTTTTCGCAAGTTGTCCTAATCGAATCGTATTCGGAAGTTTTGCTGCTCATGTAAACGGGGTAATAGTCTCCTTTTCCGTTGCCATCCAGCTTCAGAAGACAAACGGTTGTGTTCCTCACCCGGATTGTACCACTTTGAACTTCTTGATGACTAGGCATGGGTGTGGTGTAGACTAGTGTGGATATCGGTATGGGAGGGTATGGGTGTGGGTATTGAACTTTCTAGCGGTTTTCTGCGGGGTACGCCATCTGACAAATTCCACATCGGTCGAGCCCATTCACGCCTGATGTGCTGAAACGGCTGCTCTCTTCATCTGGCGCGGTTTTATACAATAAAAACAGTTAGTCTCTTTACAGGGCTTAATTGTATGCGCTGCGCATGTTACCCAAGTGCTTACCACGTGATTCATGATACCACGTGACGTGATTCCACCGTGAGCCGCGTATGTAATCGGCCATGCGCGGTGTTACCATTAAGATGTCATTACCTTGATGCTGCGATATGGTGTGTATGTAATTCAAGTTGTTTCGACAACATCCCACTCAGCACGTCTGTGCGAAGTGGCGCGAACAATGTACATGCGCATTAGTTTGTATCCACTTTTGCATTACATGGGGCTCATGCATTTTTGGCGGATGCATGAGTATTTTTGGTGGATACGTACGACTATTCTTAGGGATGCGATGTAAGGCGTCACTAAGAACCAGTTGGGAATGGAAAACATTGCTAGGTGGTATGTGAAAATCTTGAAAATAGATATGTGAAAATCTTGATGTGGTTCTACATTTAGCCATATATTACAATACTTGTTTATTCCAACGTTTCGACATGACGTTCTTGGGAAATATGATCCAAAACGCAAACATATTTTATCGAGACCTTGTGATAGGAAAACGTGAATGGAATCCATGCGTTAATTATGAGCAACAATACGGCGTTCCCCGCGAATATGATGAAACAACCATAAATTCCTAAACGCCGCTGGTAGAGGGATGACATTCATCCACTACAACTCGCCTCCTGATGGTGTGCGACAAACAGCATCGCGGGCACCAGATAGCCAGCATAGTCACTGTGCCGTCGAAGCCTCCCCTCCCCCTATCGCCAGATAGCCAGCATAGTCACTGTGCAGTCGAAGCCTCCCCCTCCCCCTATCGCCAGATAGCCAGCATAGTCACTGTGCCGTCGAAGCCTCCCCTCCCATATCGCCAGATAGCCAGCATAGTCACTGTGCCGTCGAAGCCTCCCCTCCACCTATCCCCAGATAGCCAGCATAGTCACTGTGCCGTCGAAGTCCCCCCCCTCCCCTATCGCCAGATAGCCAGCATAGTCACTGTGCCGTCGGAGCCTCCCCCCTCCCCCTATCGCCAGATAGCCAGCATAGTCACTGTGCCGTCGAAGCCTCCCCCTCCCCCTATCGCCAGATAGCCAGCATAGTCACTGTGCCGTCGAAGCCTCCCCTCCCCTATTACCAGATAGCCAGCATAGTCACTGTGCCGTCGAAGCCTCCCCCTCCCCCTATCGCCAGATAGCCAGCATAGTCACTGTGCCGTCGAAGGCTCCCCCCTCCCCACCTATCGCCAGATAGCCAGCATAGTCACTGTGCCGTCGAAGCCTCCCCTCCCCCTATCGCCAGATAGCCAGCATAGTCACTGTGCCGTCGGAGCCTCCCCCTCCACCTATCGCCAGATAGCCAGCATAGTCACTGTGCCGTCGAAGCCTCCCCTCCCCCTATCGCCAGATAGTCAGCATAGTCACTGTGCCGTCGAAGGCTCCCCCTCCACCTATCGCCAGATAGCCAGCATAGTCACTGTGCCGTTGAAGCCCCCCCTCCCCATATCGCCAGATAGCCAGCATAGTCACTGTGCCGTCGAAGCCTCCCCTCCCCCTATCGCCAGATAGCCAGCATAGTCACTGTGCCGTCGAAGCCTCCCCTCCACCTATCGCCAGATAGCCAGCATAGTCACTGTGCCGTCGGAGCCTCCCCCTCCCCATATCGCCAGATAGCCAGCATAGTCACTGTGCCGTCGAAGCCTCCCCTCCCCCTATCGCCAGATAGCCAGCATAGTCACTGTGCCGTCGAAGCCCCCCCCCCCCCTATCGCCAGATAGCCAGCATAGTCACTGTGCCGTCGGAGCCTCCCCCTCCCCCTATCGCTAGATAGCCAGCATAGTCACTGTGCCGGCGGAGCTTCCTCTCCACCTGTGAACAAATGAGTGCAAAGTTGATCAGTGCATCATATGGTAAAATAAGCAGATCCGCCGGCCATTTTCAGATATCAGCCTGGTCATGATTAATGGTTATAACCTGGCCAACATGTCGATGCTTTTGTGACGATCTTGCCATGAATGTGATAACGTACACACCTAACACGGTAACCGGACAAATACACGTAAAGCAAATGTGCGTATGGCACATTTGCACATGGTACATACGCGTATGTGTATGTGCGCAAGTGTACGTGAGCACAGATGTACGTATGGTAATTGTACGTAAGCGCAGATGTACATATGGCAGATGTACGTATGAGCAAATGTAACTAAATGCAAAAGTACGTATGCGCAAATGTACGTGTGCGTAAATGTACGTAAGCGCGAAAGTACGCATGCGCAAATGTACGTATGCGTAAAAATACGTAAGCGCAAAAGTACGTATGCGCAAATGTACGCATGCGCAAATGTACATATGCGGAGAAGTACGTATGCGCAAATGTACATAAGCGCATATGTACGTATGCACAAAAGTATGTATGTGCAAATGTACGTATGCACAAAGGTACATATGCGTAAATGTGTGTAAACGCAAATGTACGTATGCGCAAAAGTGCGTGTTAAATCTTTCAGAGAAATATTAGTGTTTATAAGAATGATAATGATATGTCTGGGATGACCCTTTTTTAACAATTAATGAGCTCTTGGAGCTCCTAGCGGCTCCGTCGTCAGATGGTATATTCAAAGAGAAGACAATTAAGGTTGTTTACAAAATTTCAAACACAGGACACGAGCAGTGAGGAATGCGGCACTTCAATGCAGTAAGACACGGCAGACTGTAAATCATCACACTTGAAACGTCGACGTAGTAAAAAAGGAAAAAGAAGGTGGGCTATAAAATACATCACAATTGACACTTCTTTAATTCTCCA
This sequence comes from Ashinkailepas kermadecensis, assembly GCA_034440615.1. NCBI lineage: Eukaryota > Metazoa > Arthropoda > Thecostraca > Neolepadidae > Ashinkailepas > Ashinkailepas kermadecensis. The sequence continues at coordinate 55,992 of JAOTOM010002153.1, forward strand.
GCACCCATCCCCCAAAACTACTGTCCGTCAATATTAGCCACTCTCCAGATGGTCGACCATTCTGAACCCCGATCCCGATTCAGCTCTGGTCGCGACTTTCTAATGTGGTAAGATTATGGCAGCTTCCTTCTCCTAAACTGTGTTTCACGTCCCAGAATGTCCACGTCGTCCATTGGATATAGTGTCCAGTATCCACAGCGTGTTGCTGAACACGCTGTGGATGCTCGGCACGATATCCAATCAATGGAACGACGTGGAGATTCTGGAACGTGACACACAGTTTATGAGAATACATCTGCTAGAATCGTACCATATTAGAATGTCGCGACCAGAGCTGAATCTGGATAGTGGTTTAGAATGGTCGACCATCTGGATAGTGGCTAATATTGACGAGCAATAGTCATGGGGGAGGGGTGGGGGAGAAGTAGGGAAGTGTCAATTGTGATGTATTTTATGGTCCACCGTTTTTTTTACTACGTGGAAATTTCAAGTGTGATGTTTTACAGCCTCTGTCGTGTTTTACTGCATTGAAGTGCCGCATTCCTCACGGTTCTTGTCCTGTTTGAATTTTTTTTTTTAAACGTCATTGTCTTCTCTTTGAATATACCATCTGACGGCGGAGCCGCTAGGAGCTCCGAAAGCTCATTAATGGTTTAAAAAAGGTCATCCCAAATATATCATTATCATTAAAAAGTGCGTAAGCGCAAATGTATGTATGCGTAAATGTACGTAAGCATAATTGTTTCTAAACGTAAAAGTATGTAAGAGCAAATGTACGCATGAGCCAATGTGCGTATATTTACGTATACGTACCTTTGCGTTTAAGTATATTTGGTTAGATACACATGACATACATATATTTGCTGTTACGTACATTTACCATGAGTACATTTGTCATATGTACTTTTGTGATCAGGGATGCCTGTGCTTACGTGCATTCGCCACACTTACTGTTGTGCATGCGCACATTTGCTTGTGTATATTTGAAACACGTACATGTGAAACACGTACATTTGAAACACGACATTTGGTTACGTACACTTGCTTACATACATTTGTCATACGTTCACTTGCATTTGGATTACGTAAGTTTGCATTGACATACATTTGCTCTGACGAACTTTTACGTTTATGTGCAATTGCGCTTACGTACGTTTACACTTACGTACATTTGCTATTCGTACGCATTTATGTTTGCGTACATTTGCATTGATGCACATTTGCTCTTACGTACTTTTCCATGTACGTACATTCGTACTTGCGTACATTGGCTCATACGTATATTTGCGCTCACGCACTTGCGCTTACGTACATTTGTGCGTACGTACATTTGCTTACATACCTTTGCCATACGTACATTTGCTCTTACGTACATCCGTCATACGTACATTTGTCATGCGTACTTTTGCGCTTGCATGCATCTGCACTTACGTACTTTTTCCACACCCACATACGTACATTTGCTTACGTACGTCTACACATTTGTCTTCACGCACATTTTTCCTTACGTACATCTTTCCTTACGTACGTCTTTCCTTAGGTATATTTTTATTTACGTACATTTTTCCTTGCGTATATTTCTCCTTACGTACATTTGCCCTAGAATTACCTAACTCATATCCAAGGGTCGTAGTGGTCACAATAACACTTCGTGCAGTTAAAAAAATCATCGTTCAAGCCAGGTCGTATCGGGCCAAAAGCCACAAAGTCGCCGATTTCACTATGTTCGTCGTCATTCGCTTCAGCTGACCTTGGCCTGTGATCTCTGACCACATCTGTGTACGAGATTTTGTCACGTTTCTCAGTGCGTGGGGAGGGGGAGGAGTTGCGACATCCAATCATTTACAAGCCGATGGTGCCAGCGACATGGTACGAACACGAGTGTACTGAGCATGATGAGCGACTGATAACCGAGTTATACACTGGGTGACGAATTACTGGGTGACGCCCTTCAGTTTGTTTTCTCCCAAAATCGAGGGTTTTCACCTTTCATCTCAACGTGTGTAAGAGCAATATCAGATGCGAGCTTCAAATGTGCCGCATAGCATTCCCAGCCACGTATGGTGCTAACAATGTGCGATGTGTTGCATTTTGAACTATACATCAAGGGTCAGATGGTCAGATATAAACTCCTGAATTTGTTCCCGAACACAGTATTCACTTGTACCAAGGAGTAAAATGAATGCCAAATTGGTTTTAGCTTTCGAAACAACCTCAAAGTAATCATAAGCCTAAAAATGTCATTTAAGGTCACGTTGGATGTTCGCTTGGAATGACTGGCAAGATAAATGGCTAGATGATCTATCATGGTCGATGTCCCCCCCCCCTCCCCAGGTAAATGACCTGTGTAAGCAGGTCAGCTGAGTCGTTTGTCGCCATACCACATGTGGTGCGTTCCACGACAGATGGACCAACAAATTTCCAATTTTACACCCACTAAATTTGTATTTGGACCAAAATTGGTGTGCAGGGTTGTCTTATGTTTTGAACACGCCTGAACAAATTTTAGCTCGATCCGACCAACGGTTTCGGAGTTATAGCCTACGACAGCATTTTGGGATCACACAACAAGGGTATTTTTGGCGATAGATATCTTATCGATAATGAGGAGGAAGTGTGACATATGATGCATCTTTGAGAATAGAAATGATTAACGAAAACACATCCGTGATAGAATATGAACATTTCTCACGTTTGACCTCGTGACCCCGTGACCTCGTGACCTTCTGTGACCCCTATCCCATTGAAATTGATAAATTTGATGGCAGAAATGCAAACGGGCCTGATTTGTCTGCTTTATTAGAATATAAAAAATGTGTTTGCTTCTAAATATCCCATATAGGCGTCCGTTCTCCATGGTTTATATGATTTTCCGATTTCCGGAACGGACGGATTTCGAGTAAGTTGTCTCCCACTGAAAAACTACGGGGTATTGAACAATGAGATGAAGAAGGGTGATATGAAAACGTTTGCTTAACAATAAATATTTCAAACTTATTAATGTAAGTATTATAGTTCACCTTAATAATCTTTACAAAGTTCAAGGTCACCCATTACCGATAGGTTGGTTATTGGAGTTTATGGGCACATCGACTGGGTCGATCATGCAGCGCCCATATCATCGTCAATCAAACAATGGCATATGCACGAAGGTGAGTCGACGAGACAACTGCATGTAAAGGAGTCGATGTACGTATGACATCATGCCGTGCGACTATCCTCATTTTGTCAGGTGTAAAAACGAGTTAATGAGGGACAGAAGTCACAGAAAACTTTGTTTCTCGTTGGAAGCGGAAGAGTCGTCCCGATTGAACAATTTATGACTCGTCCCCTAATACATCCCTAAGGGAGAGAGATGTACGTCCAAAATAGGTAAAAGGTACGGTAAATAGGTAAAAAGGTAGGTAAAAGGTATTGTTTAAAGGTACGGCCTTCGCTCATGGGTACGTCGACTGCAGGCAATCAGTACGTGCCACACTGACAGTGCAGCACCTTGGACACAGCGGACTGCCACCGCCGGTCAGAAGGTGTTACCGACAGGTAATCCATAGGTTTATCTACGGGTGAAGACGTAATTTTACTTCGGAATATCTGGTGGTCTGGTAATGGGAACATCTGATCATACTGGCCCCAGAACAAGAAGTACAATTATGCCTTCATTTTACCTGTAGGCATCATTTGCATTGACGGACAGTCGAATCCCTATCGTAATGCAAACTCACGCGTTTTTGTCACGGCATGCATAGCGTGTCCTGGAAAACATGAACGTTTTCACAAGCTTCCTGTGGTTTCATTGTTCACGTTTTGGGCACTCCCTACATATTGCACATTATTGTACATTGCTGTACTGTACTAAACAGTGCACAATCAAACATCGATGGGGTAGAACAACGAAATAAACATAAAATGATAACTTGTTTTTCCAACTTACACATTAGTAGGTCTCTAATAGCTCTTGTAGCTTCCTTAACAATGGCTGAACATTTTATGATCTCCATGGTATCGAAGCTTATGTCCATGTAACGGCGTAATTTTACTTCAGAACATCTGGTGGTTACTTATAACACTTACTGACTGCCATTACACATGACAACGATGCAGTCTGACGATATTCGACCATGGTAACATCACAACAAGAAGTACAATTATGCTTTATTTCCACCTGCAGAGCATCATTTATATGGACGTACAGTCGAACACCTATTGCAAGCCACTCTTTGCTGTCGCAGTGCACGTAGGCTGTGCCAGGAAACATAATTTGCACAACTTTCATGTGACTTCATTATTCACGTTTTTGAGACGCTGCACATGTGCACATTCCGCATGGGACACTTTGCTGCACAATGGTCCATATGTTAGGAAGATGAAAGCAGAGCAAACGGTGTCGATTTGGCTTTGATAACCAAATCGTTGCAAACGGCGTCGATTTCGAAGTTCGCCGAAACCGAGTTTTGGGGGTGGACATGGAATCTGGGGACGTGGATACCTTAGGAATTGTCAAAATGTTCTCGGAAATTCCGGGGAAAAGCCTGTACTTTTGCGCGATGGGTGTAATAGGACGTTTTCGGGTCGTTTTCTGTGATTTCTGGTCACTGCAACGCCTAGTAGGGTATCAAATCTTGTAATAAAAGCGCGACAAACGGCTTGGATTTCCGGAAATGGTTTTTGAGATAGTAAATATCAATTCACAGATGATTTTAAGATGGCATTTGAGACACCTCGCCCTGGCTCAGCGCTTGGGTCGAGGATATATTTTTTGTATCTGTAAAAGTTGTGTTAACGAGTACATTTGGAACTTCCATATGCATTCAGAAATTTGTAGAGCTTTGAATATGGCATATTTCAGGGACTTCTCGACAGGAACGGATAGCCAGAAGCCAATAACATGTTTTCTTTGATGGAAAGTCAATTTTGAGTTCAAACATTTCCGCAAAATGAATTTTACATATTTGTCGATTTTGGCATGTTTTGTTCTTCTAAGCCTGCCAGAGTTCTGAATTTGGTTTGCATCAAGTTTCCCTTCCGTGCATCCTTTTCATTATTTTCATTTGTGACGCTGATTGTGAAAACAAAAATATTTTTTAATCGGAGATATGAAAAATATTTGTTTTAAAAATTTAACTTTGGAAATTTGACACACAAAGCCTGGTAATGTAAGGATGCTCGCGTTTTCAATAGGGCTTACCGATGCTTCTGCATCATTTTTTTTGTATCCGCTTTGTATGACGACGATGAGAATCGATACAGTGACTATCACAATTGCTTGTAGCGTTTACGTTCGTCGAAAGAAATCACCACGTCCTCTTTCCACCAGGCGTTTTCGAAAACTTATTCGTGCACTGCTCCCGCTCTGCCAAGCATGTTATCGTTTCCTTCCCGATGTCAGCCCCTCTGTTGTTCGCCGGCATCAACGCCGGCACCTTTATCTCCCTCGGAACCGCCATCAGGCTGGAGAGTATTGAGCTGTATGTACGGATGGGGAGTACGGATATATGTACGAAGTACGGATGGGATGGGAGGGAAGACATACGCGATACAAACACCTCGGCTTTTATTTGCCTTTAACACATAGTCATCAGCAGTCCACAGAGACGCAATGCTTTTTCTTCAGCACAAAATGATAAACCTGCCTAACACTTGATCGCTGACACAAAGTGATCCTCATGTTTGTTATAGGTACCTACCCAGCGCGCTAGATGCAATATGTAAGTAATAGAACCTGATTTTCAACAGGGTCTGGTTGTGTTATTTCCATGTTTGTTGTTATTCAATACCAGTATTCAATATCAGTTGTTCCGAAATACAATTGCGTGGCTGCTCGTAAGTAAACCCATGGGTGACTTATCGGTAACTAGTGACCTTGAAATTCGTGACGGTTTTTAAGGGAAACTATAAGATCTACATTAAAAAGGTAGAAGTGTTTTTTCTTAGAAAAAAAACGTTTTCCAATCACATGTATGTATGTCAATGTTCTACTTCATGTAGCTTTCCAATGGAAAAGAGCTTACACGAAATTCGTCCTACCCGGAAAACGCAAAATCGCAAAAAGTCATGGGGAGCGGACGGCCATATCAGATATTTATAAGAAGAACACATTTATTTATTTATTTTTTGGTCAGCGGAATCATGCCGTCCGTCCGTCCGCCTGTCCAGGAGCTGTCGAGCTCGTCACGTACGACAGTCTGGCACGGCCTCCAGCTTCACCCGTGTCTTTTGCCGCCACGCTAACCAGATGGTGGCCCATGTAACTGCGCCGGACATCCCTTCTGTACCGTGACTAGAACTGGAAATATGTGGATTCCTTCAGAGGAATAATGCACTTTGGATGATAATGTGTTTATCATCATCTGCATGCTGTACGTGTACCGCATCAGGTGCCAACGCTGTGTGCTCTCCATTCTGTGGAGCTTAGTACAGTGGCCACACGCTCTGATAAGCTGTGATGTCTGAGCACCTCTGCAGCTGTGCTGTCTGAGCGCCTCCTCTGCAGCTGTGCTGTCTGAGCGCCTCCTCTGCAGCTGTGCTGTCTGAGAGACTCCTCTGCAGCTGTACTATCTGAACACCTCCTCTGCAGCTGTGCTGTCTGAGCACCTCCTCGGCGGCTGTGATGTCTGAGCGCCTCCTCTGCAGCTGTGATGTCTGAGAGACTCCTCTGCAGCTGTACTATCTGAACACCTCCTCTGCAGCTGTGCTGTCTGAGCACCTCCTCGGCGGCTGTGATGTCTGAGCGCCTCCTCTGCAGCTGTGCTGTCTGAGCACCTCCTCGGCGGCTGTGATGTCTGAGCGTCTCCTCTGCAGCTGTGCTGTCTGAGCACCTCCTCGGCGGCTGTGATGTCTGAGCGCCTCCTCTGCAGCTGTGCTGTCCGAGCACCTCCTCGGCGGCTGTGATGTCTGAGAGACTCCTCTGCAGCTGTACTATCTGAACACCTCCTCTGCAGCTGTGCTGTCCGAGCACCTCCTCGGCGGCTGTGATGTCTGAGAGACTCCTCTGCAGCTGTACTATCTGAACACCTCCTCTGCAGCTGTGCTGTCTGAGCGCTTCCTCTGCAGCTGTGATGTCTGAGAGACTCCTCTGCAGCTGTGATGTCTGAGAGACTCCTCTGCAGCTGTGCTATCTGAACACCTCCTCTGCAGCTGTGCTGTCTGAGCGCCTCCTCTGCAGCTGTGATGTCTGAGAGACTCCTCTGCAGCTGTACTATCTGAACACCTCCTCGGCGGCTGTGCTGTCGCTGTTGACGGCGCGGTTGTTGCGGTTGCAGGAGGGGATGCGGCTGTACTACGTGTGCACCAACCCGGACTGCAAGCACCGCTGGTCCGAGTGACACCGGCGGCAGCGTCTGCTGCAACCGCCACGGCCCTGCCGCCGCCCACGACGCACTGCTGTGGTGTGGTGCGGTGTGTTCACCCACCGTCACGTCTCTGCTGCCGCCCATGATACACCGGTGTGGTGGGCGTGTTCACCCACTGTCACGGCTCTGCTGTCACCCATGATACACCGGTGTGGTGGGCGTGTTCACCCACTGTCACGGCTCTGCTGCCGCCCATGATACACCGGTGTGGTGGGAGTGTTCACCCACTGTAACGGCTCTGCTGCCGCCCATGATACACCGGTGTGGTGGGTGTGTTCACCCACTGTAACGGCTCTGCTGCCGCCCATGATACACCGGTGTGGTGGGAGTGTTCACCCACTGTAACGGCTCTGCTGCCGCCCATGATACACCGGTGTGGTGGGAGTGTTCACCCACTGTAACGGCTGTGCTGCCGCCCACAACACACTGGTGTGATGGGCGTGTGGTGTGGTGTGGTGGGCGACCGACCACGGTCAGCTGCGACCATAGCACCACTGCTCGTCGCGTCACACCGCTCCCTGGCGTCGCACGCCCTGCCGCCGACTGGGGTATATACTGTGTATTGGTGTCACGGTCGTTCCATCACCGAATACATTTCATGCGGTTTTGGCGTGTGTGTCCGGCGGAGTGGAGCGCGTCAGCTGTTCTCGGCATCGCCAGGGTCTGGCGGAGTGGAGCGCGTCAGCTGTACTCGGCATCGCCAGTGTCTGGCGGAGTGGAGCGCGTCAGCTGTTCTCGGCATCGCCAGTGTCTGCCGGAGTGGAGCGCGTCAGCTGTTCTCGGCATCGCCAATGTCTGGCGGAGTGGAGCGCGTCAGCTGTACTCGGCATCGTCAGGGTCTGGCGGAGTGGAGCGCGTCAGCTGTTTTAGGCATCGCCAAGGAAAGGCCAACTTTGTCCAAAGTGACACAAAAGTCTGAAATCATCACCAGCCAAATTTACGATGAGTAAAACATGCACATCAACAGTTGATATCAGCAAGCCCTATGAATAGGTAGGGGAAGTGCCTGAACTGTATGGCAGTTCATAATTACCGCACCAGACACATCTTGCTGATCACTACAAGATCGAAACAAAATATAGTTCCAGAATCCTACTTGGATTTTGAAGTTGTGGAATGTTATCCATGACTGGACATGATGGCCCTTAGAAGTAAACATTCTGAGTATACTTTCCATATTGATTGTTACAATATTTGGTATTACTGTGGCTTAGGTCATTCATAAGATGATCTAATCACATGGCTTGCATCTGCAAAGCAAAAAAGTGGTCAGTTTTGTCTAAACAAAATTAGAAACCTTTTTTTCCTTTTACAATTTATTTCCGAAACAGGAGGGCATTATTGTAGTTACATCATTCAGAAGATTAAGTTAATCACATGTGTTTTCTACATAAAGGAAGATCTTGGGTTAGGGTGGGCTTTTTTCCAATTTTGTTGTTATTTTATAGGTGTTTTATTCACAAATGTTGTTATATCTTCTGAAACAAAAAAGATTGCATTAGGTTTGGTTAGGTTTGGTTAAGTATTTGTTCTTGTAAACTTGGACAATATTCTCCATTATATATTACTCCACTGAGTGTCCTGTTTTTCATATTACCTTGCTCGCCAACCAAAAGGTCAGTACTTTCCACAGAAATGAGCAGTCACATCATAATGCTCAAGTTAATGAACTCCCGCAGTGGGGACAGCCTCGTTATTCGGCTGGCTAGGAAAATGGCGCTGCCTCGGGTTACCAGAGCCGCCCCGATAAGGGGTTTGGAAGCACGGAGGTGTTTCCAGGGACTCACGTAGTTTCCACCGTCCATCCCTCCCTTCCCTTCCCAGTATCCATCCCGTTCCTACGTCCCTTTTGATGTCCTTCATACAACCCTGCAACAACAAGCCCTCCCCTGGTCTACCCGTTCGCTCAGTTTGATCGGGGTAGTCGCGCCCCCTCGCCCTCCCTGGTGTCAATTTCAATCATTAAACCACAGCTATAAGAGAACAAATAATATTGGATGTAGTAGAAGTTAGCAGACGATTCTGTAGTGGATTCAACAGTCTAGCACACATTCAGTGCATTCTCCGCAGCACATTCAAGACGTTCAGCAACGGATTCAGGAGCCTAACGTACATTCAGCGCACATTCAGCGCATATTCGGCGGCACATTCAGGAAGTTCAACAATAGATTTCAACAGCCTAGCGCACATTCAGCGCATATTCGGCAGTACATTCAAGAGGTTTAGCAGCAGATTCTGATTCAGCAGCATAGCGCACATTCAGCGCATGTTCAGCGCAAATTCGGCAGCACAACTAAGAGGCTCAGTAGCTGAATTCGTACTGAGCTGTTGAATCTGCTGCTGAATCCACTGTCGAATCGTCTGCTAATTTCTACTATATCAATAGTGACTAGATCCAATGTAAGATATATGTCGGCACTAAAGCACTCGCGCATACGAACAGTGATGATATGGGATCCGTCAAATTCGTCCCAGACTGCCCCTATACTTTGATATATGGTGGCGTATTTTTCTTCCAGATTTACTTCCAATGAGAAATGACACCAGGGAACACACCAGAATATATTGCATATATATTTTTATACAACTTGTTCTCAACAAAACAAAAGTTATATGCTATTGTAAAAAGACTCCAAAATGTTGTTTGCATTAGTATTTGGTGGCACCCTAGTGATGGGTGCGTTAACAAATTCAACTTAAGAGGTTAAAACTGGCAATGTTTACTTTGTGAAGCTATGCTACTGTATTCAATTTCTAGGTTATATATGTATCAACGTTAGCGAAGCTCAACATTTTGTGATGCAAGTGCTATATAGCGCTATTTCCCGTCAAAATATATTGATGGATGAGCATGCATTAGTTCACATAATTTGACAGATAGTCTTAATTGGCAGGCTTACATTCTATCTCTCCATGTGGCATTTCATGCGCACTAGTTTCTCTTGCATGGCCACTCTTCAAACTGACACGTGACGTTAAACTGACACTGACACTATGGCTTAGTACCCAGTGATCTCTTGAAGAATAACAATTATAATGCAGTGTGCACTCGATAAGGAATAGTGATACACGAAGATTTCGCAACTCAATTTCAGGTAAATGGACTACCTCTGTGATTTTGCATAAAATGGTGGTTTATATCATAGGTTTTTTTCTCGCTATCCCGAATATAACGCTTGCTAAGTTATGAGTCTCAAAACAAATGATAAAGGTATAGTTGCAAGTGCGCCATTGGCTCAAAGTGGCGTCTGAAAGATATCAAAAGCATTTTGAATGACACTAATTCCATGGCAAATTTCGACATCCTACTGTTCTCGTTTCGACATCTCACCTAACGAAAAACCATTATTTTAACGTTGTCATAGCGTCAGTTGGCGTATATATTTGGCTCATATGTGGCTCTTCTTGGTTCCGGTTGGGACTGAGTGTGCGTCATATCAATATTGAATATATGCACATTTGGCATGCAGGTACCAAGGTAAATATATATATATATATAATAAAATATTAAAATATATGGGTGGGCTCCTGAAAGAAATTATAGTTTGTATGTCCACAATCTCAATCAATGGTAAAAATGTGATTGTTGTTGACAAGTTTGACATTGACTGGAAATTGAGAGAATGGAATGATTCCAGTTCAAGCTCCATATGTCTGTGATTGCTATTGATGGTTTGCAAGTATTTGTATGACACTGCAATTCTTAATTTGTAGCTTTGCACATTGTTCAGACAATTCGGTTTTAAATGCATCAGCGTGGGCGAATCTCAACATTTTATTATGTAAAGCTCTGGTTGCAAAGTAGAAGGAAATCTGAGTATTTTGTTGTTACACACATTTTCATTTTTGCAGGAAAAGGTGGGGAGTCAATCCACTATCCAGCCCAAATATGGCTTTTTTCAATATCAAAATATGTTGTCTGGCATTACCTATGTTTTCTAAGTAGCTTGGCGTGTTTCAGTTTTTAACTTTAGCTTTCTTCTCATCAGCATGAAACTAGGATATGTTATTGGGGGCCCAAATCACAATTGGGAGTCGGCAAGATCAGCATTGTGGGGAGATCGACATTGGTGAGGCCATGGCCCCTACAAAAGGATGCAAATCGATGCTCCTGTTTGAATGGCTCAACTCACCACATAATTTGGCATGGTCAACTCGTATGTTGAAAAACTGGATTGTAGGCACTGGCAAGCCTACATTTCACCAATTTCCGAGGGCAAATTTCGTGGTTTTCATGGGGCTAATTTTAATTCTGTGATTTCAGCTGGCCTGGGGAACACGTTGCGTACACCTTGATGGGCCCTCGTGGCTGTTATTAAGTCTGAACACTTTACGGCTTTATGACTATACATGAGGTACACATTTGTGAAAGAACGCTCATTTGCTTAGTCGCATATCCGCATTGCCCTCACCCATCCCCCAGCGAGATGATAATCCGTCCCCTTTCCTTGATTTTCCTTGATGGCTTGACGGGATCCGTCTAGTCCATACTAATACGGGTATTGTCCACCACGTGGACGCTAATTTCCTCCATGGGCTTGACCAGATTCGCCTCGTCCGTCCCTATACGAGCACTGCTCTCTATTTTTGCGGTACTTCCTGCCCATTGCATCATGCATGTCATGTGAAATGACAGTGACGGTGCATTTGTGGTGGTCAGGTGCCCAGGAACCTTACGCTGCCGGTAGGTGGTGCGTTCCACGACAGGGTATCTTCGGCGATAGATAGCTCATCGATAATGAAGAGAAAGTGTGACATACTATGCATCTTTGAGAAGAGAGATGATTAAAGAAAACATATCGGTGATAACATATCAACATTTCTCACGTTTGACCTCGTGACCTCGTGACTTATGTGACCCATAGAACATTTAAATGGATAAATTTGATGGCAGAAATACAAACGGGCGTGATTTTGTTGCCGTATGAAAAATCAAACAAATGCGTTTTACTCTTACATACCCCATATAGGCGTCCGTTCTCCATGGTTTGTACGATTTTCCAATTTTCGGAATGGCTGGATTTCGAGTAATTTGTCTCCCATTGGAAAACTACGGGGATCGAACAATGAAATAAAATAAGGGGGGATAAGAGCGTTTGCTTTAATAAACTTCACAAAGTTCAAGGTGAACCCTTCCCGATAGGTTAAGTATTCGAGTTTATGAGCACATCGACTGCATCGATCATGCAACGCCCATGTCATCGTCAGTCAAACAATGGCATATGCACGAAGGTCAGTCGACGAGACAACTGCATGTGGAGGGTTCGATGTACGTGTGACATCATGCCGTGCTACTATCCTCATCTTGTCAGGTGTAAAAGAAAGTTAATGAGGGGCATAAATCACATAAAACTTGAGTTCTGGTAGGACGAGGAAGAGCCGTCCCGATTGAACAATTGATAACTCGTCCCCTAATACTTCCCTAAGGGAGAGAGAGGTACGTCTAAAGTGACGCCTTAACTCGGCTGCAGGCAATCAGTACGTGCCGCACTGACTGCAGCATGGCACCTTGGACACAGCGGACTGCCACCGCCGGTCAGAAGGTATTACTGATAGGTCATCCGGTCTTATCCACGTGTGACGACGTAATTTTACTTCGGAACATCTGGTGGTCTGGTAATCGAAACATCTGATCATGCTGGCCTCACAACAAGAAGTACAATTATGCTTTCATTCTACCTGTAGACATCATTTGCATGGACGTACAGTCGAATCCCTATCGTAATGCAAACACAGGCGTTTTTGTCACGGTATACATAGCGTGTCCCGGAAAACATGAACGTTTTCACAAGCTTCCTGTGGTTTCATTGTTCACGTGTTGGGCACTCCCTGCATATTGCACATCATTGCACATTACTGCACTGCACTAAGCAGTGCACAATCGAACAACGATGGGATAGAACAACGAAATAAACATCAGATGATGAGAGCTTGTTTTTCCAACTTGCACATTTGTAGCTCTCAAATGCAGCTCTTGTGGCTTCCTTAACAAGGGTTGATTATTTCATGATCACCATAGTGCCGTAGCTTATTTCCGTGTAGCGGCGTCATTTTACTTCCGAACATCTGGTGGTTACTTACAACACGTACTGAACGCCATCAAGCATGACAACGATGCAGTCTGACCATATTCGACCATGCTAACATCACAACAAGAAGTACAATTATGCTTTATTTCCACCTGCAGATAATCAATTATATGGACGTGCAGTCGAACACTAATTGCAAGCCACTCTTTGCTAGCCACTCTTTGCTGTCACAATGCACGTAGGCTGTGCCCGGAAAGATCATTTTCACAACCTTCGTGTCACTTATTATTCACGTTTTTTTTGGAACACTGCGCTTGTCGACATTCCGTATGGGACACTGTGATGCACAATGGTACATATGTTAGGAAAATGAAAGCAGATTAAACGGCGTCGATTTGGCTTTGATAACCGAATCGTTACAAACGGCGTCGATTTCGAAGTTCGCCGAAACCAAATTTTGGATGTGAATCTGGAATCTGGGCACCTTAGGAATTGTCAAAATATTCTCGGAAATTCCAAAATAAATGGAAAGTGGTTCACACTGTATTTTTGCGTGAAGGTTGAAATAAGAAGTTTTCAGGCCGTTTTCTGTTATTTCTCGTCGCTGTAACGCCTAGTGGGGCATCAAATATTGTAATAAAAGCGGGGCAAGCAGCTTGGTTTTCCGAAAATGGCATTTTGGGATAGTAAATATCAATTGGCCGGTGATTTTAAGACGACATCTGAAACAACTCGTCCTGGCGCATCCCTTTCGTCCAGGATATTTTTTAATCGGTAAAAGTTTTTCTTAACGAGTTAATTTTGACATTGCATGTGCATTCAGAAATTTGTAGAGCTTTGAATATGGCATATTTGAGGGACTTCTCAGCGGGTACAGATAGCCAGCAGCCAACGGAACATATTTTCTTTGATGGAAAGTCAATGTTGAGTTCAAACATTTTCGAAAAATGCACTTCACATATTTGTCGATTTTGGCATGTTTTGTCCTAAGCCTGGCAGTTGTGAATTTTGTTTGCATCAAGTTTCCCTTCGGGGTGTCTTTTCATTATTTTCATTTCTGACGCTGATTGTGAAAAGAAAGCTTTAAAATCGAAGATAATTTAAACAAAAGTTGAAACATTCAACTTGGGAATGTCATACACCAAACCACATCTCTGGTAATATGAGACGTTTATGTAATATAATATAAACGTTTATGTACTTCGAAAAAAAATAGCTACGTCCTCTTTCCACAAGGCGTTTTCGAAAACCGATTCGTACACTGCTCCGGCTCTGCCAAGCCTATTATCGTTATTTTTCCGATGTTATCCCCTTCTATTGTCCGCCGGCATCAACGCCGGCGCCTTTATCTCCCTCGGAACCGCCATCAGGCTGGAAAGTGTTGAGCTATGTACGGGTGGGGAGTACGGATATATGTACGAAGTACGGATGGGGTGGGAGGGAAGAGATACGCGACACAAACACTTCGGCTTTTAGTCTTTAGCACATAGTCATGAGCAGTCCACAGAGGTGCAATGCTTTTTCTTCAGCACAAAATCATAAGCCCGCCTAACACTTCATCGCTGACACAAAGTGATCCTCATATTTGTTATAGGTACACTCACCTGCAGTGAAATGTTCTAGGGGACCCTAAACCATGGCTGACCGCTAGGAACGTAGGCTGTGCCGCTTCATGCCAATAATTACTGGTAGGCTACGCCACTTCGCAGCTATGCGTTGCGTGACAGTCTACAAGATTCACCACTGGCCTGCCGTAGGTATTCGCTTGTGCGGTCGTCACGTGGTCATTTGCCCTGCAGCCATGCAGTGAAACACGTGTCTATGCTGTTCCCGCCTTGCATTCCTCTGTCGGCCAAACAACATTAGCAGTTCAGCAAGCGATCCACCACTGGGGCCCTGTAGACAAGCAGCATTTGATCGCTGTGGATTTCGGACTTCGGCAACACAAAATGAGCTGGAAGTGTTAGAAGGAGCTCGATTGCAAATGATGTAGTGAAAGGAGATGAGAGGTTCATGATGTCAACGGAGCATTCTCTGACCCTAAAATAATAATATAATTTCTAACCTTTACACTTTTTTAGAAGTTTAGTTAGAATTCTTCCTGGGGTGGCTTTATAAACCAGGATTAAATTGCTAAAGAGACTTCGTTGCGTGAGCCCTGGCCGCATCACCCGATCCATGAATCGCAGTTATACAGTACAAATTTGGGAAAACGCTTGACGTGCCGCTAGTGCATTCACACCGCCACTCCGGTAGCTCGCATTCGACATTATCGTGCCAGTTGCCAACTGACCCTCCCAGCCATGGGCTAAAAGCGAGCGCGTGAAGCGGCTCGAACCCCGTCTTTCCAGGACAGGGGAGACCAGCACAGGCCAGTGCCGAAGCCAACTGAGCTACCTGGGCGGCAAATACCTAGGCGGCACTTGCTCGCTTCAATCAGATTCATTGAGAAACCAATTAATAACGATTAAAATACACTTGTTTCATTGATAATCATACATTTGTTTGCGTACGGCCCATGTTGTGTGATAAATAATTATGCTTTATGTATACATTGTGCGCTGTATTGGAAGCGACATATTCATATTGATATGCGGATCAAGTGTTACTTCAAGCGGATGCCATCCAACTATTTTACAATAAGAAGTGTTTAGTTTATGTTGCTTCAGTACGAAATGTAACCGGGCCATCTGTCATTCTTGGTGCGCCACTTCACAGTTAGGCGTTACGTGATAGTCTACCAGATTGACCATGGGCCAGTGTCATGGATGGGAATATGCCTCTTCGATGATCCCGTGATCATTTGCTCTGCAGCCTTTAACAGGACAGGCAGGTCAGTGATGTCACTGCATTTGCGCCTCAGTCGCACCGACAACATTATATCGTTTATAACGCAGACATGGGCTACCACTTAAATTATTTTGAAAAGGGAAAGCTAGTCAACTTCAGCGAATTACGATTCAGTAACAGTGAATGCGACATAAGAATTGGAAGGAGCGCACAGACGATGGCGAAGTGGTGGAACCGCTATCAGGCCCAAGGCGAGTTGCGTACGAGGACAAGGGAAGGGTCTGGCCGCAAACGCACAACCACTCCAGGGGTAGATGCTGCAATTGTTGATGTGACTATTTATTTTAGCCGGTATAACTTTGCAAGCATAATTGCATGATATTGAAATGCATGCAATATGCTTAGTAACATTACTGGCTCTTCGTAGCTAGGACATGCTCAGGATTTAATTGCTTATTGGCTTATTATCGTACTTTGTGCTGTCTGAGCCTTTCCAACGAACCGTGACGTGTGATGATGCTGTGTGGAATTACATTTCGGATCAGTATCCCATGGAAGCCTCGGACATTTTCTTTTCAATTACAACATTGGCGTCCTATGCATGGGTTGAGATGCTGAAAAAAAATGTTGGATGTGAGCGATTTGTTCAAAGGCGTTTTGAAGTAATTCTTTCCAGACAATGCCCATAGGCTCCATGCGAAAGCTCAGCATATTTCGGGTGCGACTGAAACCATCGTTGAATGGGTAGATCCACTCATTTAACGCGATAAAGTTTGGCCATACAGGTATATATATGTGTATATATATATATATATATATATATATATATATATATATATATATATGTATATGTATATATATATATATATATATATATATATATATATATATATATATATATATATATATTATATATATATATACAACCACTTTCTATGCTTTTGTATCCTACCCGGTTTCGTCTCTTGATAAAGGGCACGTGTTGTCGCCAGTGTACTGCATCACAACACTGCAGTTGCTTTCATATCCTGCACGAACACCAATTACTTGGAAAAGGTCAGCATATTGCACTCATCAATGCATTGAGTCACAGTCCACATCCAACAAGCAACGAAGAACAGGATGTGGTGTGAGAATTCACACATTGCTGGAGGGAGGCATCGAATTAGCTCGATGTCATACGACAAGTATACAAATATGTTAGCCTGCAAGGAAATAGCGAATGCTATTTTTTACATGTAGTAGAGTAACAATTAACATAGGATGGATGTTATATGTGGTATTGCATGTAAGATTCAAATGTTGGTTGATAAATGTACAACGATTCGATGATGCACCTTTCTCAAAAAGAACGAACCAATGAAAGTAGGTGTTTAGTTCGTAAACCTGAATGAACGGACTACTAGGATTGTGATCTGACTGTCTACTTTGATGTTTGATTTGCCCTTCAGAAAAGTGCCACACCGAAACGTTGGGTATTTATAAAGTAACATTTGGATATAAAATGAAACACTACACATAACAACCATTCTATACGGATCCAAATTGTCTCACTGCTGAACAATATTACAATAGTGTGACGTTCAAGTCCGGGCTCATGGGCGGTTGTGGGTGCGTTCGAATCTGGAATAGTTTCATCACAAAGTTATTCGGTGCGCCACGAGTCAAGTGCAGCGACGCAGCCAGGATTGTCCTAGGGGGATGGGCCGATAAAAACAAAATGTGAAGAAACATAAAGCATTCGGCGGGCGAAGTGCGCCGGAAACTTTGGGTTTTGCGTCGCGAAAAATGCCCAAATTTCTCGATTGATCTCGTGTATGTCTTGTAACAGAGTTTCCATAAAATTGCACTTTTGACTGTCCCGTAACTATAAATGATGTGTTCCCGTAAGCCAGCCGATCGTAAATGTAACGTAAATGTAGGCCGTAAATGTAACGCCTCACCAGCCTGAGCTGGCTGGCGGCTCGCTGCCGGCCCGTGCCGCGGCAGTGACCGGACGTAGGGTCGAAAGTCCAACTCTCGGCCGGCACCGTCGCCACAGCTGAGCCAGCGTTTTCAGGGCTGGGCCGAGGCCGATGCCCGACACACGTG
The DNA here is from genome assembly GCA_034440615.1 of Ashinkailepas kermadecensis. Taxonomy (NCBI): domain Eukaryota; kingdom Metazoa; phylum Arthropoda; class Thecostraca; family Neolepadidae; genus Ashinkailepas; species Ashinkailepas kermadecensis. The sequence goes on from JAOTOM010002153.1 coordinate 74,251, forward strand.
ACGTGTACTTTCGTCACCCGTTAGCTGCACGGAGGGTTAGCTGCTTGTGCAGACCCCCCCCTCCCCGAGGCAGTTGTCTCTGAGCAGCCAAGCGACGCGGGTCTGTAACGCTGGCGGTCGCGCGTTCTAAATTAATAACAGATTTCGGCCTTAATTTCGACAGTAGGTAATATCACGGTTGTTCGTCGGCGCGGAACATTTAAGTACCAGTTTTCTGGCGTTTGACTGTTGCCGTCTGTTCGCTGCTGCACAATACAGACAGTGCAGAGAACTTTGGAACTTTACGACCGGAGTGATGCGAACGCGAGGCCATACTAGACTATCACGTAACCAATATAGGAACTTCCCTACAAGTGGTGACCGTGAACCGGACTTTCTACGACTTTCTACGGCTTTCTACGACTTTCTACAAGTGTGCCCAGACAACAGATCAACCAACACCAACGTAGACCATCAACACGCCGTTCAGCACGGAGGGGCAAGGGAATCGACTTCCGCATCAATAAAGTAAGTCCGAACAAAATTCCAACATCCTTCCAAAATATCACCTCCGATTTTCGACCACAAATAAAACGGTTTTAAAATTGCATAATTGTGCTGTATAGCTGTTGTGCACTCAATACTGTGTGTGTAAACTATTGTGTGAACTTCGAGCCGAAGTTGAAACATATAACTCTCCACAAAGTGAACGAATAATTTTGAGAAAAAAAGAGAGACAACGTAACGTAATTAAACATGACTGAAATTACCTTTGATAGACTTGCGGACAGTTTCAACAAAATTCGACTGGAGATGAGGGCACAGGGAATGACTCAGAACTTCAAACCCTTTTCTGGAGACAGTCATAACAAGTTATGCGATTGGCTACGTCAATTGGAACGTATAAATTTCAGCATGGATGACGAACAGATGCAGATAATTTGCATCAAAACGCTTTCTGAACCTGCAGCCGAGTTCATGCAACGCGTGTTCCTTCAGCAACCACACATGACGTGGGCGCCAATTAAGCAAGTCATGCGAGAGAGATACTCTGACCTTTCGGATCAAAAATGTTCCCAAGAAAGTTTGCGAAAAATGAAGCAGCACGGAGTGGAATTGGTTCAGAATTTTGGGGAGAGGCTACTCGCTCTGGCACGTGAAGCATACACGGACTTTGAAAATTCCACAACGCAAGACATTCTGATAGACATTTTTAATAGAGGCGTCCAAAGTAGCTCATTGGCAAACAAATTATACAGGCAGCAGTTCCATACTCTCGAAGAAGCCATCCAATTTGCAGTAAGGGAAGAAAAGGTGGACAAAGTTATTCAGGTTTGCAGAGGGGTACAGAATGACGAACCGATGGAGATTGATTCGAGTAATCTGGACAAAGGAGAGGACAGAATAAACAATATAGAGAAGCAAGTGCTGGCAATAGGCCAAACAGTGGAAAAATTGGCCAAAAAAAACAGAAACTGAGAAACCAGCAACTGAGAACCATCCTCAGCCTGCACCCCGAATATTTCACCCATCGCATCAACGTTACCCCCGACCGCCACGAACCTACCTCACAGTACCCCACTATGGACCCCCTCAGCCATGACCCCCTATGGTCCCCAGAATGTGGAGAGCACCGCCCAGCACCGCCCAGCACCCAGCTTACCGTTGGACTTCAGATGCCAAACCCATCTGTGTGAGGTGCGAGAAAATTGGTCATCTCGGAAGGCAGTGCCGCTCTCGACCCATCAGCCAGTCGGAAAACTGACGAGCTTGTAACAAAGTTGGTTTTGGGGCATCTAAATCCCAGCCATTCAGCCCCCTACCCCAGTTCCTGGCGCGACAAGTTTCCAGGCACATACCTGTCGCCCGCCTATCTAGACGCTGACGAGTGAAGTCACCGCTCCAGTCGAGAGCCGGTCAGTGGACATTGCCCTGACCCCCTCCCTCCTTCCGGCGTGCCCGCCCACCACCGCTGCATCCCCTCCCCGGCGCGCGCCGCGCCGCTGTCGTCAGTGGGTGATGTGATCGTCAGTGGGTGATGTAGGACAAGTTATTATATTACGGGAACCCTATGAACAGGCGTGTCTATAATGTCTATGCCCGCTGTCAGTGGGCTGCAGCGAATTGAACGTCGTGTGTCGCTAGAGTATCGGGCGCTGTGTCGCTAGATCAGCGGCTGCAGTGTCGCTCCTTTGCCAGTCAGCTGTTGTGGAACAACGTCCGGTGAAATGCTGACAGCTCACTGTTCGACCCCGATACCGCGCGGGCCTCACAAAGGGTGCCCTCTCAGCACCATTGCCACGCGCGGCCAGTCTCTGGATGTCATCAGAGGCGGCTCTGATATCTGACTCTGAGCTGACATATGTCTGATGTCAGAGAACAGCGCGCCCGCCTGCAGTAGTCTGCTATTATTCTCTAGTGGGATGAGTAACCCCACTGATGCGGCGCAGTAGTGATGTGGACTAAGTCACGTGACCAGTGACGTGTCGTTGTCTGCGAGTATCTAGCGACGGTACCCCGAGGCAGGAGGGCTATCTTGGACGAACGGTCGTCGGGGGCGGTCGCCCCTCAGGCGGCTCGCCGCCGCCTGGCCAGCCCTGGCCCCACAGAGGTACGTCGGACTCTGCCTGAGAGTCGCTGCGTCTGTTGAGATGTAATTCTCTGATAGAAATAGTTGCACCTGTGTCAAAATGAAGCTACATTGTTAACGCTATATCACGCTGCGCATTAATGTCTGATCTTCGTGGCCATTTATCTGTTGACTAATTCGCACAATATAGAAGTGCTCGCTTTGGAAGTGCGTGTCAAGATGTGGAGATCAGAGCACGGAGATGAAGGATTCGAACCATTTATAATTTATAACCGGGGTTTTAAATATCGCAAACGCTGAGGTACCCTAGACTATTCTACGAGCTGAAAATGAAGGTTTGCCCCCTTCAGGGATGACCAGAAAAACCTTCACTACAAGCTCTGTCGCGACTGACCACCGCGATAGGGTTGGAAAAATTCAGAAAGAGGAAACAAAGAGAAAAGAGAGGAAGAATGTCAGGAAAAAGCGAGACCCCGAAAAACGTAAACAAAAACTGGCCCGTGTCCAACAAGTTCTCATCAAGGCGAACACACGCATGGCATGGCTTCATATAGGCAGCCAAAAAACATATACGCTCGTTGACACTGGAGCTGATATATCATTGATTTCGGATTTAAAAAAATTGACAGAATTGCGGAGAGAAATGTTATAAAAATTATCAGAGGACCGACGAGATTGTATACCACTGATATCCGCCAGTGGCCATCGCCTGAAAAACACAGGAGTCGGAACCTTCATGGTTGAGATGAGCAAATTCCGAAAACCATTCTCATTTCAAATTGTGGAGGACCTGAAACGGGAATGCATGTTGGGAAATTATTTTTTTGACGAAGTTTGGGGCAAAATTAGATTTTGAGAAAAAGGCTCTCTGCATCGAAGGAAACATGATTCCTCTGAGACCACAAAAACAGACCAGTGAGCAGGCGAGCTCACTCGTCCGAGTGAAGGGAAGAATCCACATTCCCGCCAACACTGTCGTGGAATGTCCAGCCTTCATCAACCGTGTCTAACTAGTCGATCAAAATTGTAATGTATGCTCGCTGGATAATATGCCGCTGATCTCTGAGGAATCTGGCTTATTCATAGCAGAAGTAATAGCGAAACCGGATCAACATAAACGTGTACCAGTTCGAATTGTCAATACCACTACTCGAGATTTATCCTTGTACCCAGAGCAGGTAATCGCATTCGCTGAGACTATAGACGACTTTGACTTAGAAAACCTGATTGATATGACTCAAGACATTGAACTGACGCCGCCGACCGCAAAAAGCCCCTCGTTTTTTACCTCGACCCTCTGACCCGCTCGATCAAGCCAAACTGGCTCACTTGACTGGAGCCGATAAAGACAGACTAGAACAGCTGCTACGTGCTAACACTGACTTATTTGCCGAGACTGACGCAGAACTTGGCACGACTGATGTCATCAAGATGGACATTGGCACTGGATATAACCCACCGATCCGACAGGCTCCTTACACAACGCCATTCTCTCAGCGAAAATACGTAGAAGAACAAATTAAAGTAATGCTAGAAGCAGGAATCATTGAAGAATCAGACAGACCCTGTGCCGCCCCGATAGTGATTGTTCGCAAAAAGATGGAAGCAACCGGTTCACGATTGACTTCAGAAAATTAAATAAGGTGACCAAGAAAAATAGCTACCCACTTCCCCTCATTGAGGACATTCTTGCCTCTTTGGGAGGTGCGAACTTCTTTTCGTCCTTGGATCTGAAAGCTGGTTATTGGCAAATTCCGATGTCCGAAGAGAGTATTCCAAAAACGGAATTCGCGTGTTTTCTAGGCCTGTGGAACTTTAAAAAATGACATTCGGCATCTGCAATGCGCCATCTAAGTTAATGGAATTGATGACCAAAGTGCTGTCTGGAATTCAAAATCAGTTTGCAACAGCCTACATCGATGACATAATCGTATACTTGAAAACGTTCGACGAATATTTGGCCCATCTTGAAGAAGTTTTCCGCCGACTACGAAAAGCGAAATTGAAACTAAAACTTTCGAAATGTGACTTTTTGAAAGAAAAAGTACAGTACTTTGGACACCTAGTGTCAGCCTCTGGCATCCAGCCAAACCCTGAGAAAGTTGAAGCGATTCAACATATGGCAGCCCCGACCAATGTCAAGGGAGTCCGCTCATTTATCGGTATGTGTTCATACTACCGTCGCTTCATTCCCAACTTCAGCAAAATCGCAGCGCCACTTATAAACCTCACCAAGAAACATGCAAGATTTGACTGAACAGGCGAGTGTGAACATCCTTTCGAAACCCTGAAACAAAAATTAGCTTCCGCACCCGTACTGGCATATCCCGACATCACGAAGGAGTACAAATTATACACGGATCCCTCCCAAGAAGCGATTGGAGCCGTGTTAGTACAGGAACACGGAGACAATGAAAGAGTGGTACAGTACCTGTCAAAACAATTGAACGAAACACAACGTAAATGGCCGGCGTACAGAAAGAAGCGTATGCGTGTGTTTGGGCTTTGCAAAAATTACGCCAATATTTACTTGGATCGAAATTCACTATTCTGACCGATCACCGTCCACTTACCTTCTTGAACCTGTCAGAAATGAAAAATCCAATGTTGCAGAGTTGGGCTATCATGCTTTCAGAGCACAATTGCGAAATTATTTATATTAAAGGAAGCAAAAATGTCATTGCAGGCCATCTCAATAGAATGCACGAATCAGACCAAGCTGTGAATGTCATTGATTCAGACCATGTTCTCATGGGTGATCTCCGCCAAACCGAATTCAGAAAACCAGAGGAAGAACTGAGCAGAGAGGAAAAATTTAAGGACGTACTAGTGAAATGGGAAAATATAGAGAAACTTCAGAATGCAGATGAGGAAATAGCACATATTCGAAACATCATGAATGACAAAAATCACGCAGATTATCGGGACATCGTTTTTCATTACATGGAATTGGACAAACTGATTTACAAAATTAGCGACGGACCTCGCTGTGGACTAGTTCCAGGCTTACAACTATGCGTGCCTAAATCCTTGAGACAGGAAGTATTGAGGGAAATGCACGAAGGCTTCTTTGCAGGACACATGGGACTCACCAAAACATACGAAAAGCTTAAATTCAGATATTACTGGAATGGCATGTGGAGGGATATTGCGGCTTATCTTAACACTTGCGCACCTTGTGTTGGGCGTAAAGTAGAGCCAACCCCTGAACGAGTACAGCCTTCTAGGTCAGTCAAGCGGGCCGAGGCCGGCCCTGATTACAGTCCCTGTGAGGATTGGCCCATGGACATATGCAGCCCACAGAGAACAAAGGATGATGAAACCGCTGAATTGACAGAGCCCATGCTTGGCTCGGTGCAACCACCGCCGGTCGAGTCTGACCTGCCAGAGAGATCACCTCTCACCCAGTCAGCAGATGTAGCTGAGCCCTCACCGGTATCAAGTGATACTGAGACAGACATTCCTCTGTCTGAACCAGTTCAGAGAAACAAAAGGCCGTTGCCGTCGACTAGTGAGTCAGACGACAATAACCCACTTTCGGAACTAGTTGAACGAAACAAAAGACCACTTCCCTCTTCGAGCGATTCAGAAGACAATCTACCCTTTTCAGAATTAGCAGAACGCCTAAAACGACCACTACCCACGTCCAGTGATTCAGACCCTGAAACTACACAATCGCAATTGGCGAAACGTTCAAAACCTCCAATTAGCGAGTCGGAAGATGAAATTCCGCTTTCAGAATTAGCAAAACGCTGGCAGAACTCGACTGCAAGCCCAGTGAGGCCAGTCTCTGAGAAAAACGACCTTTGGTGGAATCATCTAATGAGGATCGTCCTCCATGCAAACTTAAAATTCACGATGACTCTGCCACTTCCACTGATTACGAAGCCGATGTCGACCGTGTCAATGTCATACCTGATAAAACAAGTGTATTCGCGAATTTTGTGGAGAAACAGAATACAATGATGTTAGCACAAAATGAAACAATAATGAACCAATTCAAATTACAAATGATGATGCTCCAATCGATGCTAAGTAACGGCTCAAGTAGATATATCGTTGAGAGTGCACCAGTGAGTCGCCTCAAGTGATTGTATACCTGTATTGTTGACGCAGTGACGCCACAATTTGGTGACGCGAGTAAACGCCACCTACCGGCATGATGATTGCCGACGTGATTGATGTGGTGCGTGCAGCGTCATGGTGATGGATCCCCATATGGGCATAATGATGTTGAGGTGATGTTGTGACGTCACCTATCCTGATGTCTAGTGTGACACAGGTCTTTGATTTTACAGAATGTCGATGGTCGAAATCATTCCCATCCTATTGTTCCTTATACTCAAAACAACTAACGGAACTCTGTTTTTACCACGCGGCGTCTTGTATTCAACCCATGAAATCTGGAATGTACATGTGCTTCTTCATGTGTATGATGTACCAACAACGCTGAGCGACCTGAATCACACACTACATGTGTTCGGAAAACGCATAGAATTGTATCTCATCGACCATCCGCACTTACCGTATTCTGACAGCGTGAAATCCCAGCTGACCGATAGCTTGAAAACACTTAGGATAAATTTAGATAATACGGTCCTGGCAGCCAACTCAATCAATCCGAACAATCATAGACAGAAGCGATCCGTCCTGCCCTTCGTTGGAAATGCCTTGTCCTTTCTGTTTGGTACAGCTACCGACGCCGACCTTGAAGCCGTCCTCAGCCGACTTGATACCTTGGAAAATGAAAAAGACAACATAGTTCACGTCCTTGGAGAAAATGTATTGGTCATGAACCATACCAACGCGGAAGTACAAAACGAACCGCGAGGCGATCAACCAGATCAGCCGTTTGGTGAACAATCTGACCTACCAGGTCTCAAATTTGGAACGTACCAAACTGCAATACCTTGAAATCTACATTTCACTTCAAACCCAAATTAACAAGGTGACTGAAAACGCTCGAGCCATTATTCAACAAGCTAGCACTCAACTTTCGGAATTGCAGATGCAACTCAGCCTTTTGGCTCATGGCATCCGGTCTCGATCACTGGTAAAACCAGCTCAACTACTTATAATTCTTTCGAGCATCAAAAATGCACTACCAAATGGTAAAGCTTTGCCCTACCGGACCGACAAACTCGAGGAGTATTACCGGATCATTCATACCTCATTGACCGTCGTGGACTCCAACTTCTACATGACGCTGCCAATCCCTATTGTAACCATTCCGGACCACTTCAACGTGTTTTAAATCTTCAATACGAACCTGCCTAACCGAAACTTGTCTCTGGAAACTAAATTTGATACAGGAAACGTGAAGTTCTTCGCCATCAGCCAGGACAACACCCGCTTTATGGAGATATCTGAAGATATCCAATTATGCTTGCAACAACAGCTACCCTTCTGTCGCTTTTACAGCGCAGAAAAATTCACAGCGATAACCGCGTCCTGTGTGAAATCATTGTATCTACACGAAACCGATGAAATCAAAACACAGTGCAAGGCGCTCGTGTCCTTTAAAAGTACACCGACAGCTATGGAAGTCGAACGAAACCTTTGGCTGATCACTTCAGGATCAACGGTGAACATTCAGATAGTTTGTGCCAATGGCACTTCAGAATTTACCACGAGCACCCCCGCACAGGTAGTGCACTTGAGCAATGGCTGCTCAATCCTTTCAAAGTATTTTCGAATCCCCACGGCCAGCTCAAAAACGTCCCTAATGGATATCAACCATGTGAACTCCTTGCGTTCAGAGCTAGCCCAGTCGATCGAGCTCACGAAGCAGACTATTCGAACACGGCTACCTAGCCTTGACAGCAACTCCGAGACGGCAGCCCTGTCGATGTTACCCAACCTCGACATCCCGATCTCCCGCCTCAGTTATCAACTGCAGACAACACGTGGACTCCGCTGCCATGCAATGTTAGGACATTCGGCCTTGATTATCCCAGTGGTACTGATGTTCGTAGCCGCAACAGGTGTTGTCATGTATTGTCTGGTGCAACGAAAACAGAGTTATGTTCTCACCTGTCCCACAACGCAACCTTCAACCCTCCAACCCCTCCCGCTCGGTGAAGACATCATCGCCATCCGTGCTGGCCATGAGCCAGCATCAACACGACCTGACAATCGGGCGTGACGAGTCTGTCACGCCAGTTGTCGCAGGTCCCCGGCCGTCCACACGCCGCCTCACGCCGACTTCCGCCGCTGACATCATGAACTTCGAGATCTCACGTGTCCTCGCGGTCAAGTGGGGCCGCGAGGGCGCCGAGTACCTGGTGGAGTGGAACGGATTCCCTCCATCAGAGGCGACCTGGGAGGAGGTTGCCTACCTCCCGGACGACCTTCAGTGTCGACTGGCGGCCCCAGGTTCGACTCTACCTATGGAATGATACGGGCCGAAAGGTCGGCCTGGACTGCGCAGCCAGAAGCCGCGCACATACCGTCACTATGGTGACTGGTGTTACGCCTGCGGCCACGACACAAGCCACGGGGCAGATAACCCCTGTGAACCGACCCCTCGGGCTACCGCCACGCTTGGCGCCCCTGCGAACCCGACGACTGGAGAGGCGATGACGAACGTCGCCGCTGCGGGCGCTGACGAGCGCCACCACGGAGAGGCGCTGACGAGCATCGCCCGTGAGAACTTGAGCACCGCCACTGCCGGTGCGACTGGCGATGAAATGGGTGACTCAGCCGAACTAGCGAGTGGCGGGTCGGAAGCCACCGCGGTGACACGGATGACTCACCGGCCGCTCTCGCAGCTGGACATAATCGAACGAGACATAAACTTACACGAGTATATGGAAGGACGTCGCAAGAACAGGCCGAGTAACGAACCCGATCTGGCAGAGCGCCAGAACGAGCCGGATAGTGAGCCCGACAAGTGAGATGTGCGGTAAATGCCGCAATTCGGCGTGTTGAATGAGGACAAAGGTCACCCGCATTCTAACACCCCTCCCCGAACCGGACGGAACATTCTACAGTGTGCGCGCGACAGTGATCGACGAAAATATGTGATGTAAATCGTAATTGAGTGTCGTGTAGTAGGAACATTGTTTAGTTTACTAACATGGATCATGGCCATGAGTGTCCCTTAAAGACCCCTAGACTAACCCGCGTAGGACTGTGTGTAATCGGAACTCGTTTTAATCTGTTGTCGTATCGTGAGTGTTTGTTGATTCGTGTGTGATTGAAGAAGGCCGGGATTTGTCTGAGTGGAGCTCAGAATTGATCTCGAAATTTAATTCGATCTTCGGACCTCATGTTGTGATGTAACAGAGTTTCCATAAAATTGCACTTTTGACTGTCCCGTAACTTTAAATGATGTTTTCCGTAAGCCAGCCGACCGTAAATGTAACGTAACTGTAGGCCGTAAATGTAACGCATCACGAGCCTGAGCTGGCTGGCGGCTAGCTGCCGGCCCGTGCCGCGGCAGTGACCGGACGTAGGGTCGAAAGTCCAACTCTCGGCCGGCACCGTCGCCACAGCTGAGCCAGCGTTTTCGGGGCTGGGTCGAGGCCGATGCCCGACACACGTGACGTGTACATTCGTCACCCGTTAGCTGCACACGGAGGGTTAGCTGCTTGTGCAGACCCCCCACCCCCCCAAGGCAGTCGTCTCTGAGCAGCCAAGCGACGCGGGTGTGTAACGCTGACGGTCGCGCGTTCTAAATTAATAACAGATTTCGGCCCTAAATTCGACAGTAGGGAATATCACGGTTGTTCGTCGGCGCGGAACATTTTTCAGTACGAGTTTTCTGGCGTTTGACTGTTGTCGTCTGTTCGCTGCTGCACAATACAGACAGTGCAGAGAACTTTGGAACTTTACGACCGGAGTGACGCGAACGCGAGGCCATACTAGACTATCACGTAACCAATATAGGAACTTTCCTACAGTTTGGATTCTTAGGCTGGGGAGGTGCCCCCCCCCTCCTTGGCTGCGCCTCTGCTCAAGTGACAATGCAGGGATTGTGATGTTCACGATTCCACAGGCTAAAACAATTTGTTGCAATAGTATCTCGCACATGAGGTATTGTTATCCATGTATGATAATGATCTGTGTCTTACTGTACGTTTCTGACCGCAAATGTTAACGAGCACACCGATGGGATTCTGAAATGAACTGGTGAGAGGGTAACAATTTAGCCCAGTTGACTTGGATGAGCAAAATGCTAATCCCATCTTTCGCTTCGGCAATCCACGGAACGGAAAGGAACGTCTTTAGCATGCTGGTCAAAGTGCATGTCTGCTTTTTGGGTGTATAATACAAATTGGCTTATCCCATGCCAGAAAGTATGATTACTCTTGGGTCGAGTAGGTTTGCAAAACCGTGGTTTAACAGAATGTATTAATATCACGGTTGGTGTTAATCGTACCGTGCAATGGCCTATATTATATAAAGCTGGAGTGCAATAACCTTTATATTATACAGTGCTTAAGTGCTGACATGTAGAGCCAGTCCATTTCCTATTCATCCCCCACAACTGCACGGACGGTTAAATTAGAAATCACATACAACTCACGTGAAAGCCGGCATGGGAGACAACTAATATACGGATCGCGAGTGGAGCATTTTATATCAATTACGAGCAGGAGGCGATTGGTTTAAACATGATATTTAAATCATTCATAGTTTAATATCCCGTAAACAACATACGGCTTAGCTGATTTTGTGTACTTTTTGTGATATAATTATTTTACCGCACGCTGCAACTAACTATAAGGATGGAAATCTAACTCGCTGCGTCTTCGAATGTTTTCACGCAGCAGGTCAGTCCGAGGCCCTAGAATTACGCCAGCTCGAAGACGGTATTGACAACAAAGGGCATGTATCGGGCGGACTATTATCTGTTAGATACATTGGCTGGATAATGAAATGGACAAAATTTCCTTTCTCATACCGTCAAAATATAATTGCGTGTTACGTGGCCTGTTCTAGAATGCAGAATAACAGTGTGGAAAAATTGTATTCTGCGCTCTCGCTCGGCATCATCCATTAGGTCGTTTTGCATATATTACGTTTTTTAGTTACATTTCGCAATATGTCATTCATACCTGCATGCTATTTGTATGTTTCATGGCTTTTGTAATTAAGAGCCTAAACAGTGTAGTATTAGGTTGCTTATGTAGCCCATTTATTGAAGTTAAGCATCTGATAGTATGAGAAATATCGTACTAAACTTGTGCTGTAGATTTAATTTTACTGTCTCGTTCTAAAACCTGTTTTGCACTGGACCTTTCGTCTCGTGCGAAGTGTTATTTTTTAGAACTTGACATCAATTTTTCCGAGCACCGTTTAGTGGTACATAAAGCTGGCATGGAGGGCTGCCAGAGTTTCTATTGGAGTGGAACCAACAAAAAAAAACAGTGTGTGATTGAAAACTGCCCATTATGAAACACCATGGCGTTTTTCTGGTCGGTATGCCTCTTTGTCACGTCACTTACCTTTCAGCAGAATACTTCATAGTCTTTAGCCGCTCTCATTATACTCGGATGGCTTAGAACAATGGTGCATTTTCTCAACGGTGTCGGTTTCCATATTCGGAAAATCCCGCCGTGCTTCGGTGGTGGTCCATGAATCCGTCGTCTCGCTATTGTAGTATTGTTCAGTAGTGAGACAATTTGGATCCGTATAGAATGGTTGTTATATGTAGTGTTTCCATTATTTCCAAATGTTACTTTATAAATACCCAACGTTTCGGTGTGGCACCTTTCTGAAGAGCAAGTCAAACATCAAAGTAGACAGTCGGGCAACAATCCTAGCATTCCGCTCATTCAGGTTTACGAACTGAACATCTACTTTCATTGGTTCGTTCTTTTTGAGAAAGGTGCATTATCGAATCGTTGCACATTTATCAACCAACATTGGAATCTTACATGCAATGCCCGATATAACGTCCATTCTATGTTTATTGTTATACTATAACATGCAGAAAATATCGTTCGCTATTTCCTTGCATGTTAACTGATTTTTTTCTACTCGTATGGCATCAAGCTAATTCGAGGCCTCCCTTCATCAATGTTTAAATTTTCATACAACATCCTGTTCTTCGTTGGTTGTTCGATGTGAACTGTGACTCAATGCATTGATGAGTGCAATGTGTTGACCTTTTCCAAGTAATTGATGTTCGTACATGATATAAAAGCCACTGCAGTGTTGTGATGCAGTGCGCCGGCGACAACACGTGCATTTTACCAAGAGACGAAACCGGGTAGGATACGAAAGCATAGAAAGTGGTTAAATACACACACACACACACACACACACACACACACACACACACACACACACACACACACACAGAGACACACACACACACACACACACACACACACACACACACACACACACACACGTCCACACATCACCACATCCACACATCACACACCCACCACACAGTTGAAGCCATTTAATCTGGTAAACGAATCAGGTTGGTGCAAATTAGTTGGTCCTTGATCCGGACATTTTTGAAAAGCTGTAGACGCTGTGCTGGAAAGCGTATTTCACTGACCCAATGGGGCGTTGTTGATGCTCCTGATGCTGCAATTTAACATAGACTATGGCATTACATCCTGCTCAGTCTTCAAATAATTAACGGTTGCTTCACACCAAGAATGACAAATCATTCGGTTACATGTCGTTCTGAACCAATATAAAGTAAAATAGTTGGATGGTATCCGCGTGAAGAAACATTTTATCCCCACGGAATTCTGAATATGTCGCTTGCAGTACAGTGCACAATATATGCAATATATAATATGATATCATGCAACATATTCCTTACGCTCTCAAACATGTGATTATCAATGAAGTAGATGCAATTTAGTCAAGTAGCTAATTGACTTGTCAATGAATCTGAATTAAGCAAGCAAGTGCCTCCCTGGGACTTGCCGCCTCGGTAGGTTGGTTGGCTAGAGCACTGTCCTGCACCCGTCTCCGCTGTCCTGGAAATGTTGGGTTCGAGTCGCTCCGCGCGCTCGCTTTTAGTCCCCGGCTGGGAGGGTCAGTTTGCAATTGGCACGATAAGGTCGAGAGCGAGCTGCCGGGGTCGCCATGTCGGTGTATTGACGGCAAGTGAAGCGCTTTGCCAAATTTAGACTGTAAAACTGCAAGTCATGGAACCATGGGCAGGGTTCACGCAACCAGCTCTTCTTAGCAATTGGATCCTGGTCCATAAAGCCACCCCAGCAAGAGTTCGAACTACATTTCTAAAACGCATAAATCTTGGACATTCTATTATTATTTTGGGTGCAGAAAATACTTCATTGCCATCCCATCTCCTTTCGCTACATCTTTGCAACTGAGCTTTTTCCAACCGTCCCTGCTCATTCTGTGTTGCCGGAGTCAGAAATCCGAAGCTATCAATTGTTGCTTGTCGACAGAAGTTCAGTAGCCTGCTCGTTGAACTGCCAATGTTGTTTCGCCGACAGAGGAATGCAAGGCGGGAACATCGAAGACCCGTGTTTACCACTGCATGGCTGCAGGGCAAATTGTCGCGTGACGACCACACACGCGAATCCCTATGGCTCGGACGCTGGCCGGTGGCGAAGCTGGTAGACTGTCACACAACACATAACTGTGAAACGGCGCAGCCTACCAGTATTTTTTGGTGTGAAGCGTCACAGCCTACGTTCCTAGTGAGCCAGCCATGCTAAGGGAACCCCGCACATTCCACCGAAGGCGAGTGTACCTAATCATGTCACTAGAACTCACCACCGTTACACGACAGGTACCGATGGTCAGTGAGAAATGTGTAGTCGGCTTATGGACCCGGGTAATGGAAACAACGCCATTGCCCCGATTTCGACCGTCTTCCAGCACCAGACAATCGTGAAAATTCGATCGAATCTACCGCCTTTATTTCCACCGTTCCCCGTATACACGTGCCACGTGCAGCAACTTTACTTGTACTGTTGAGCTTTGCGATCGTCTTGGCTACATAAAGGTATTTCTTTCATATCGATTCGCCCAGTGGTTGCCGAGCTATGCTGCGTGCATTCGAGCCGTCCGGCGTACCGATATTGATTAAAAATCAACGCTAAAAATATGATTTCCAGTGTTATTCCAAAAAGACCTGGTCGAATTGGCGTCAACCCGCTCTCCGTCACTGAATCGCCCCTCGCGTGTTACTAGTCAGATCGCAGCGAAACCATCGTCAATGGGTAGGCAACACTGAGTGCGTTCAATTTCTGTCACTCACGGCCCAATTGACGCCAGGCCAACGCCGGCGCACATCGAAACATGCGATGCACGTTTTCTGTCGGAACGTTTCGATCCCTGTGTTAAAGTAATGGATATTTCTACACTTTCAAGCTCGTGTCACGTGTTCACCGTCGTCGCCACGGTGGTGACACTGGCACAATATATCGTCTCGGTCTGTCGTCTACCGATCCCAGAAAACGCCACCGTCGTACCCATCACCGTTTGGCCTGTATCCGTCGTCAAACGAATGTTCCTCGTATTCCCGTTTCACGGCCTGAGCCTATGGGGGACATTATGGCGTACCACATGGCCGACGTGCGATCCACGTGACTGAGATTATAACACCACGTGTAGGGTAGGCTGGCCATTTGCTTTTGCAGTTTTCCCACTATGGATGCATTTGGTTTGCCCACAGCAGCCGTTGGAATTTTCACGGCCGTAGCCTATGGGCGACATTTATACGTATCACGTGCCGCACGTGCAACCCAAGTATTTTAGATTTAGCCACCACGTGTAGGGCTGGCCGGCCAAGTGGTATTGCAATTTTTGCATCATTGCCTCATTTGGTTTGCTCGCTGACGCCAAGTGAAATATTCGCCCAGCTTGAGCCTTTGGCGAACATCTGCACGTGTCACGTGGCACCCAAGACACGCGCGTGCGCCACCACAACGTCAAAAGTTACTATGTAAGCGGTGCCAGATGTGTGTCAAATTTCACCTGCTTATCCGCAACAATTTTGCCACACGGCCGATTTTACACAGTGGCGTCGTCGTCGTCGTTCGACACTACGTTTTTATGTTAAAGAAGAAACAGGTCAAGCGTGAAGACATGAAATGGTAGCCATGACGGCATTGATCTGCACAAAGCTGCGCTAGGGTCAATATCCAATCTAGCTGGAACCAATTAGCAAGTGTGCTGCTTTGCATGCTTATGGAATATTAAATGCTCTGGAGTGCTGCAACCCGCGATCAACTGGAGAGATAACATAGTGGTCTGTAATAAAGCATGCTCTGCCGTCTGCGGCCATGTAGTTTGTGGGCGTAATGGACTCAGTGATATATTATGTACACGATTCCATCCTTGAACATAGTGTATGCAGTGTAGCTCCTTCCTCGGCCCCCTCCCCGGTCCCTTTCCTCAGTCTCCTTTACTAGTCCCCTTCCTGGTCCCATTCCCCAGTGTCCCTTCCCCGATCCCCTCCCAGGTCCCCTACCACGGTCCCATTCCCTCATCCACTTTCCCCGCCCCCTTCTCCGATCCCCTCCACTGTCCCACTTCTTGGTCCCCTCCCCTGATTTCCTTCCTTGGTCCCCTGCCCGGGTCCCATCCCCAGCCCCTTCCGGTCCCCGTTCCCTCTCCAATCCCGAGAACATGATTCACTTCCGCCGTTCCCTTGCTAGGTCCCATCCCCAGTACCTGGTTCCATTCTCCAGTGTCCGTCACCGAGCTTCTACACCTGTCCTCTGCACCGTTACCCTTCACCGATCCCCGGTACCGACCTCGCCACCCACTGGTCTCCTATCCCGGTTCCCTTCACCAGTTCAATTCTGTTATGTATCTGCCGGCTCGGCTGGGTCATGACTCGGTCGGCAATAGCCTCCGGGCAGGTGCGCGGCGATGCCGGCCGGGGTCGGCCGACGTCAAACATTGTACGGCGCCGGCGGGCGGGTGGTGGTGGTTCGGGGTACGGCCAATACAGACTGTGGTGACCGGGTCACTGGTTCTGAAAATTGAGGTAGAGTCGCGACACATTACATGGCTACATCGGTGTCATTTCGCCGAGCACATGGTTAGCACATGGTTAGGTAGTTTAAAAACAAATATAGTACGTTTATATGCTTGCACCTCCTTTTTTTTTTTTGGTGGACCATCGCCATGTTATAATTCAAAATCGTCAAGAATAGAAATGAAAGGGAATGGTTTGCGCAACTTGATAGAGCATGATAAAAAGTGTCTGGACAGCGGCTTCATCTCACCTGAGGCATCCATAAACCAGTAACTAACAATATGTCATGACACCTGGCGTGACAATATGTCATGAATGGTGTCATCTTGTAGCGTACATGGTTTTCGTCAGCTAGAAGCAAAGCAGCATATGTATTTACGGATTTGACTGATTTACAGCATTTATATAGTACAGGTCTGTGGGGAGCATTTTTTTTGCTGTTGTTGTGGACCGTTGCCATCCTGGTGCTAATACAATTTAATAATACAGTTAGATCCGACTGCCAATGCCGTCACGGACCCACTCACCCGGCCGATGGCTACCATTCATCACAGCAAGTATGTGTTGGGGGGGGACAACAGCCAATGAACGACACGACGGCATGACGTCCTGGCGCAGCATGACGTCATGAACGCGCGTTCACGCCGTCAACTTGGCCGTCCGCCAACTGGCTAAACGGCCGGCGGCTGGCCATGGAGAGCCATAGGCCAACTTCACTAACATCACAAGCGGTGTATTCACACCAAATTTTTTTATGGATACACCTTTAGGTAATCTTATCTAATTATATTTAATTTAATAAGATGTATTTAATTACTTATATTAATCTTATTCAATATTTAGGTCACCAACAGCTGACAGGCAGTCAGGTTATGGTGACTTAAATACCTTGTTGATAAAAAGGAAGTGTGAGGGGTAATATTGAGGATTACTTTTTTCTTTTGCTTTTATTATTTTAGGCACTTCGGCCTGCTCAGGCCATTTCGTGCCGTGGAAGGAGAAAAAGAAGAATTATGGTGTTGGAAAAGTCAGTTTATAAGTCATGCAGCAAGTTGGTTTGATGGAGAAAATGAAAAGTAGTTGGAGGAGAAATTGATGATTATCCCCCAATACTGTTGGGAGAGAAAACGGAATTCTGTGTATATGGCAATAGTCCGTCAGTATTTTTCGAGGGCCGGAACTTCTGGCAGTGAAGAAGAATATGTGTAACTGTAAGATAGGTGTTGCAATGATGGGGCATGAAGGTCTGGGTGAAGCCGTGTAGATATATCGATGTGTGGAAAAGTATGGCCGATGCGCAAACGTGATAAGACTTTTTCTTCGTGTCGGTTTTTTTATATGATGTGGTCCAGATATCGACGACAGGTCGGATGACCTGTACTGTATATGTTTTGTGTTTCAGTCCAATTTTGTGTCCATGAACGTCGAATGCTCTGTTGTATTGATGATTTAATACCTTCAAAATGTGGCGGAATTTGCAATGTTTTGAAGTGTAATGATGCTTTTAAGCAATGTGTCGGCTTCTTCGTTCCCTGATGCCGCAGTGACTGGGCAAATCTACAGAAACGGACCTTCACGCCCATCAGATGAAGTGTTCCTAACGTTTCATAAATAGAGATATGGCAATGATATGAAAAAGAAAGTACGAAAGAGATTGTAAAACAGATTTGAGTCTGAACAAATGATGACGGTGCGCATG